>JAAGNO010000946.1:0-10340 GCA_033439905.1 Ceryle rudis
AAACCTACCCTCTGCTTTCCTGCTGTGGTGGAGAACATGCTGATGTTGCCTTGACCTTGATGGAGTGGGCGGTGGGGATGTTGAAGCTGGGGGGGGGGGGAACCACCACAGGAGTTTTTACACGATCCTGCCTGGCAAATGTGTGGGAGTTCTTCACAGGGTCAGTAAGTATATCCAGATGATATAAACTACCTGTCTTTCCAAAAGGGGGGATTTTTAAAAGTCCCCCTCTGGTACCTTTTCAGGAAACTAATTAGTCATGGCATTGCACAGCAAATACTTGGTTAAAAGTCAGGAAACAGAAAGCAGGGTGAAAACAGAACAGAACAAGATCAGCAAGATCCAGAAAAATCTGTGTCGGGAGCATGTGCTGCTCAGTACAGTGATGATCAACCTGAAAAGGACATGAGCAGCAAGTTGAGAACATCTGCTGATAATATGAATGTATATTGAGTAGGAACAGGAGGAAGTGGTGGTGAAAAACTGCAAAAAGGCAGATGCAATACAGTAGATAATAATGTAAAGAAATAGGATTGTTCTTCCCCACGTGTAGCTTCATATACAAAATCATGGGCTCTGAGCTGACCACTAGCACCCAAGAAAAAAAGACCATGAGGGCTACAACAGATAAAGTGTTAATAATTATTAGGAGTGAAATTGAGAACAAAACAGAACATCTTCATGCCACCATAAAGAATTGGGGTTCCCTACATATTAAGCTGTGTAATTCTGTCTCCCTATTTAACAGGAATAAATGAATGGAAGTATAATTACAAGTGTGAAACGGCTTCAACAGAGGTGACGACTAAGTGGACTAAGAGTCATCTGGCTCAGAGGGAATCCTGAGGAATTAAGATAAGGGTCTCAAAAGCCACCAGCAGCAGGGAGAAGGTACATAGAGATCAATCAGTCATCTTCTCTTTTAACCTAAGAAATAAAGGTCATTGAAAAGCCTTGGAGGACCAGGCTTCAAAACAGATGTAGTGCCTCACTCAAGTGTTCTTACTACTGGAATTCCTTGACAAAGAAGTCTGTGGACCCAAAGTTTACCTGGTTTGAAAATAATATTATTCAAGTTCATGCAAGGGAAATCCCTCAAGAATTACTATCTGTCCAGAAACCACATCTAGCTCATGTCTTCCTAGATATTCAAGGAGTAAGAGTCCCTTCCTCCCACCTCTGTCAGCCAGCCTGGAAGTTGGTAGTAGACAGATTTATCTGAGATGTCTCTCCAGAGACCAGCACCAGCCAAAAAAATGTCTTTGGTGAGCAGAAGGAGCATGGAGATTTTGATATATATAATGCTCTAGGACTGGGGCAAGGATATTAGAAATCTGGATTTATGGTAAAATAAATTGAAAAAAATTAATTAACTCTGGGTATACTAAAATTTTCTATGAGGTCAAAGGGAGATCAGACAAGTCCCTGGAGAAGTATCACTATATGCTTGTCCTGTCTTTATATTCTTAGCAGTAGACATCTATTACTGGCAATAGCAAACTGAGCTAGAGGCAACTTTGGTCTGACCTGCTACCAGTATTTTATTTGATCTGACCTCTGTTTTTATGGCATCATGCAAACAGGCAGCGTCAGAGCTTAAAGCACATCCCCCTGCTCCTGGGGATTTGGCTGCCTGGGCTCAGGGCCAGCTTAGAGAGAGCACAGCTGCTGACTGAAAGCTGCTGAGAAGAAAACTAGAAGCCTCAGCAGACACTGCCCCTTCTTCCCTTGGGAGTTGCTTTTAGATGTGACTGTCACCTTTGGCCTCTGCCTGAGCTATGTTGCAGTTGTGTTACAGCCATGCCCACACCCTGCCATGTACCCATTGATGGGGACTCCTGACTGACCCACAGAATGACTGCCCCAGGCACCTTTGGACCTGTCTTGTCAACATGACTTGATCAGTGGCCCCCAGCTGTCCCTTGTCCTTGGCCTCAGCCCTGCTTGTTAGGGTCATGGGACTGCAACCAGCCAGGAATGGCACAGCTATGACAACCTGTGGGCACCTACCCTGGCTGGATGTGGTCATGCACCTACCAAACCCTTCCCATATCCCATGGCCCATACTGTACCCTGACATAGAGCAGCAGTGCAAAAGTTTGATCAGTATCTTCTATTAATATCCACCCTGGATGAGAAAAATACATCAATACAACACAAGGAATCTGAATATCCAGGATGCCTGCAACAGCATCTTTTGTCTTTAAAAGGAGAAGTATCTCCTAGCACACTGTCATTCAGAATTCGGAAGAGCTTCTTTTATAGAGAGATTTCTGCTGCAAAATACTGTTGATTGCATAATACAACACTTCCTTTTGGAATTCGCAGCTAACATATATGAAGCCCTTTTTCACAGGAGACTTCTGTCCAAAGTTAGTATACAGGAAAAGTGGAAAAGAAGGCTAAATACAAGCTGTTTTCTTCACTGTGCTTTTAGAACAATGTTCCCCATCCCTGTCTCTGCAAGAAGCACTGTGAGAAATAACTCAAACTGTCTGCTCTAGTAGGAAGGCAAAATTGCAAAGCTCTGGCTCTGAACACAAGTGTAAAAGTACATTGAAAGCCAAGAAAAAAAGAGGGGGGAAAAAAAAACCAACACAAACCCTCTACTGACATTTCCTTCACTGTTAGATATTCCCTTAAATAATATGTAGCATTAAATTTTAAAGTACTACAGGTTTCAAAATGTTTTATCCTTCATTCTGGTTTGTATACCTGCAGAGTTCATTTATTCAATTCTTTCCATAGTCATGAAGATTAAAATTTTTCCTTTTTAATTTTAACATGAGAATCTTAATTCTTTTAGTCAGCTGATTCCAGGAACTGAGCTTTTACAAGTAGAACATTAAACACTGAAAAATTAGCAAGAAAGCTCTAAGAGTTGGCAATCATTACCACTTCCAGGACTTTTCCTTTTAGCTCTTAACATTCTACAGTTTTCAATCAACACAGTTCAATGATGGAAACAGTAGAAGTCCTCTGATACTGCCTATCAAACCTTCTCCTCTTAAAACTAGAAATCCCGTAAAATTAGTCAAAACAGCAAAAAGATCAGTAGCTTTTCTGCAGGATACCAGTTACACATGCCTGACCAGACACTTCACCTTTCTTACTTTCCCCATCTATTTTGTTCATTTGCTTAATTATATGTTACCATGCATAATGAATATTGTTTTGTTCACAGTGTAATGATATTTCTGACAGTCTAGAGTGACAGGCTCACTGATGTTCTGCTGAAGTTATTGTAAGTTTTGCTGATGACCTCTTGACTTCAGTGTCTGAAAAAATGAGGGGGTTTTCTGCCTCAGTAAAACTTGCTAACATTGAGTAGATGAGTCCAGAATTCAAGCAGATTTTTCCTTTACAACCACTTTAGAATATGAATTTTGTTAAGTCAGGTATGCATATATTATAAAAATTAAAATTAAAAATAGAACATGAGCAGTTTCCACTTCACTCTCTTTTTTGATGTTTTTTTGTTTTGTTTTGGTTTTGTTTGTTTGTTGTTTTTTGGTTTTTATTCAAGAAAAAAAGCGTGACTATTAGGAAAAAGAATTGGAGAAAATTCAGGATAAGCTTAATTTTAATATCTGGTGGTTATATTCAAATGAATCTTACTTGAATTCTATCAAAACCAGAATGAGATATCAGGTAAATCTTTCTGAAATAAACGTATGTATGTAATAATGGTAGATTACACAAAAGGAAAACCTAATGTTTGTATTAGTAGACCTCGCTCTCCCTCAGACATTATTATAGACCAGAACTGAGACATGTCTGGGCTCAGGAAAAGCTGCTGCTGCTAACCCAGATGAGGAACACAGCTTTCTTTCCATCTACATTTAAATGTGAGTTAGCCTGTATTAGCAAATTTTGGGGCAAGGTAGGCATTCTGTCTTATGTTACTAGGTGATATTTGGA
The DNA here is from genome assembly GCA_033439905.1 of Ceryle rudis. NCBI lineage: Eukaryota > Metazoa > Chordata > Aves > Coraciiformes > Cerylidae > Ceryle > Ceryle rudis. The sequence goes on from JAAGNO010000946.1 coordinate 3,922, forward strand.
ACTTTCCTTCACCCTGCCCCTTGAGTTGCAAAAGAGAAATAGGCTTAGAGTCTTGTGAGCATTCCTGTGAAAGATATTTAGCAACTAAGCTTACCTTGTCAACTCCCTGCCTGACTTCCCATTTACAATGGCATAACCTAAACATTATGCCCTCCAATAGTCTCTCTGCTAAAATCATATTAATAAGGCTGAAGGTTTCTTTCCAACGAAGCCCTACAGCATTTTGGCTGATTTACATAGGTGCTGATTTCTTCACATGTAACAGAAATACCATAGTAATCAATCCACTAAGGGAGAAAAATTAAATATTCCCCCAACTACTCAACTTCTGAAGAATTCCAGCAGTTTCTGAATTTAATTACTGGCAAGTTTAGATATGTTGGGAGATTCCAGGGCTGGTTTTACACACTTTCTGTTGAACCTCCCTTGTCAGACTTTCTCACAGCTTTTCATAAATGAAGGCTCTGATTGTTTAGATTAAATTGGAACACTGTGTTTATGTCCGTATAATGTAATACTAAACATAAACAAAGTCACATGAAAACACTTGGTATGAGAAGACAGATCTCCAATGTAGCTGTTTTCTCACAGAGCACATCATTTCTCTTAGAATCCAGAAAAAGTATTGCTATTTAAATCTAAACAAATTACTGCAATGTAAAAGAACATACAGATTTATTCTCAATAAGGCAAATGAGCTCTAATTCTCTCCACGGAGTATTCAGACAACTTACTGTGGTACAAATAGGCTGGAAGCTAGCCCGAAAGTCTTAGGTCCCTACTTGGGCTTGGCTGAACACAGCAAAGCACTGAACAAACTTGCACAGTTAGCTATATCAATTCCTGCATTTTCCACTCCTTCACCTGGGGAATGTTTGTGTGGACACAGGATCTTTGAATTTGAAATCAGAGTTCCCAATTATATAAGTTGGTGGACAGGCTGTTTCCCTTGTAGTTGCAACCTTTCTCAGCAGCTCCTGGCTTTTGAGCACTGTAGCCTGAAGTCAAATAAATTGTTCAAAGACAGTGTAACTGCACATTCATGATCAGCTACAAAGGTCACATGCTCAGGATGTAGACATCCAAGAAAAGGGCTCAGGGTTGGAAGAAAAGTTCTTGAAAGTATTTTGCCTTTAAATCCACGTCAGAACAGTCTCAGCAGAGCCATTTATCTTTTTTATTATTATTATTAAAAAAATACTTTTTAATGAAACACCTGAAGTTTCATAATATTAAAATGTAAGATTATTCTTATCTTTTATGTCTTCTTATTCTTATCTACTTCACACACATATGTGAACATCTTTCAACTCTGCCCAGTGTCTTTATAGACTATTCATATTTTTTCTTTTCCTTGTATTTAGGTAAAAATGCAAATAGTCAGCTGCAAAAAAAATCTAAGAATGACTTCCTGATCCCTCCTCCATCAGTCCTTCCATTCTCACTACAACTGTATTCACACCGGCCAGTAATGACATTTGTGATCACACTTTGGTATCATATTTTATAATCTGAAAGTCCAAGAAGGTACAATGATACTCAGGAAAGCTAAGCATTTGTCTTCAATACTTGTTAACTTGCCCTGATTGATTAATAAATTGTCAGCAATCACATTATTACCCAGGAGATGCTGAATAGGAATAAGTAGAAACATCTATGTAGCTTAAGTATAGGAGTATATATACACCTATACACCTATAGAAGTATAGGTGCTAGCTCTTGCTAATGCCTGTAGTGACAACTTCATTGTAATGGACAAGAGGTCTAAATAAATGTCTTTCAATGTCACTTAAAAGGGATTGAACCAAGCTTTAATTAAACAGGAATTTTCACCTTTGAAGAACCAGTGAAGCATGCAGACACACACCCCAAAAGAAACCAAAACACATGACTATTTTGGGGTATTTTCACAAGATTCTTGACATACCTACTATGAGGTTATTAAAAGGAAGCCATCAAGAAGTTAATACAAAAGGATTTTTTTTGTTGCAAGAGTAGAACTTGAATTCTTAGCACTACCTACGTTCCCATTAAGTCGTGAAAACTTGTAAATCATTGCCATACCTTCGAAGATCTACATTTTTAGACTATGACACTGTTGTTTTATCCTTGATCCACATATAAGCCCCACAAATCTATTTGGATGCATCAGAAATGTGCTCATGCGCATGTAAGCTTGTTTTGGATTTAAAAAGCAGGGAAAAATTAAGTGACAATGATGGCACTTCAGCAGAGTTTGTAAACTGGTATTTGGGAATGTACATGCAATGTAGAGGCAGCCCTGTACTGCTATATTAAACAAAGGTAAACAGCTATCAGTATGTACTTCCCCATATAAAAATGCCTCATCTGATAGCCTTGATTAAGGCTGAAACTTGTGTAAAAACACCATATTTAGAAAATAACATGCAGCAGAGAACTACTCTGCAGAGCAGCTACTTTCAAGAGCTAACTTTAGATGCAGAAAGCAAATCTTTCAGCTAGAGCTTACATGGTACTCAAACTCATTCTCTGTTGACTAGAAATTAAGATTTTTAGGTTCCAGCTTTTTTGTGAAGCTGAACTGCCTTCAACATGAAGACCTGAGCAGAAGAGTAGAACTGAATTTCATGTAAACCCTTCATTTCACCAGCTGCTGCTAGCTAGCTGAGTCCTCAGATACATCCTAAGATAATATGCTTAATATTTTTATACCACTAAAATTCAAGCAGAATATCGGCATGACCTCTCTTCACTGTGCTGTGCTGACAAGGCAAAAAAAGTAGCAGCTTCTCCCCACAGACCCTCATCATATAGGTTCCTTGGCTAGGCTTGAGGCTACCTGATGCCCTATTAAGAAAGGGACATTAAACAGGGGTATCATCATGAGGATAGAGTCAGACCAGCAGATGAAGTATCTTAGTTTGAAACACGTTAATTTTGTATAGAGGAAATGTAAAATTCAGGGAAGCAGAGCTGACGCGGGTCACTGAGGTGAAAGGGGACAAATACTAAAGGAGAAACCCCCAAACTGTTAAAGTTAAGAACAAGGGAAGGAGAGGGGTACAACACTATAGCGATGGAAAAATGCACAAATGAAGGAGTTAACAAAAGGATCGGATGTATGGAACCGGGAAAGTGTTTCCTACTGGGGAGTGGAGGCTATCATTCTAATTTAGAGAAACATGGTTATGCTCCCTTTTCCCTTTTTTCAACTCAGCAATGAAATGAACCGCTGGTCATTTGCATTGTACTTGTATGCAAATAGAGAAAACCGAAATGAAAAACAAGGGAACCAGCAAGTATGTGCAATAGAGGGAATCCAAATTACCATGGCTGGGTGGTTCAGCATCCATAGGAAAGAATCAGTAAGGTAGAATTTTTTCCTTAAACAAGAGAGTTTGGAACTCAGCATGATGCCAGTTTTTAAGTTATAACTAGGAGACCTTATCCTAGTATTATAACTTACATTCAGCAGCGATTTTCTTTAGAAGGAGGGAGAACCTGACAAAAACTGAGCAGAATCCAGCCTAAAAAATGTCACAATGGGATTTTATTCTAAAATCTCTATCTATACGCAAGGGTACAGCAATATACGAAAATAATAAAGGTGTCGGATGAAAGTGAGGTGCAACTCGTCAGTAGGCACGTACTACAGGAAATGTCAGCTAAAGAAATGGGAATGGGTGTTTGCAAAGACTACAGAAAGAGAGGTGTTTGTACACACATCAACAAAAGGCTTCCTAGTACAAAACAAAAGCAAGAAATAGAGACAGGAAGGAAATTACAGGGACCAGCTTGAGTAATAGCCAAAATGCAGTTTCAGATCTGTGCAAATGTCAAGGTAGGGGACACAAAAGGGGAAGAGCTGACATGTAGCTTAATTCTCCAATCAAAAAAAATAATGTGAGAAAGGGAAAACAAGAGGGAAAGGGGCAAGTACTTTGAACAAGAGTTTTACTACCAAAAGATGTACTTTCCACCTGTAAAAATAAAACCCAGAGTCCTAGTAGTGATGGTAGGTATGAATAACAAACTGCAAACAGTAGCTGAAAAGGAAAAGTGTAATACAATAATTTAGAGTAAAAAGTGGTCAGGTGGAGAACACACTCCCAGATGAAAATTTAATAATCTCTTCAGCTTGCAGATTCCAAATGTAAATGGATGACCAAAACATTAGAATAGAGAAGGAGGAAGAGACACTAGCAAATACTCTTTCTGCCACTTTCACAGGGTAACGAAGGCTGAGAGAAATTAAATGACTGCCAAAGGCAGCAATTAATGCAGGCAGCATCATTCTTTCTAAAGGAACATAACTAATATTAGAAGGAAGCAGACTGTGTGAAGATTCTCAGGTGTCAGAGTGTGCAGCAGATTCATGAATTTCCTGGCTTCCTTTTTATCAGTGCTTACATAGCACTATTTTAAAGCTTTGCTGGCTAACTCGTCCAGTCCTGCAACTCTTTTGCATATGGAATGTCAGATACCAGAAAAAAAAAAAAACAACAAAAAAACAACAAACCAAAAACCTAGCCTCAAAAATTATAACACTATCTCTCATAAGAAACCTGTTTTGTTTCCATGACCATAACAATGAAGCCTCACTGCAAGGTGAGAGAACAAGACAGTAATTGTAAAGTGAACAGTTATCATCTGACTATGGTGGTTACGGTGCTGCCCTCAACAATAAACAAGACACATAAAAACAGCCACTTCCACAGAATCAGACTATGCGTGTTGTACAGAAACACCACCCAGAGCAATTCTTGTGGAGTGCTTGTGTGGGCATGCTATGCTCAATGTATCTTTCTGATTCTGTATCTTTGTCCAATTTATAGGAATTGACATGGTGGAGCAAAATCTAAATATGGATAAGAAAGGTTAAAGAAGAAGGACTAGAATTAAAACAAAATTTAAAATGGAGGCAGAAGACCTCTTGTAACATATCTGTCTTTTAGACTTATTTCAGTGCTCAGCTTTCAGCCCCAGTCAGAAGCTGAAGCACACTGAAAAATCCTTTCCAGGCTCATTCATGCCATAATGAGAAAATATCTTCATGAAGAATAGGAGGCCAATTTATGTTGCTTGCCAGTAATCATGGCTGATATCAGAACCAGACTATATCACTCATTTTGAAGTCTAACCAATTTGAGATTGACAATTAACTCTTTGGACTAAGCGGGAATGTGAGGCCACTGACTCGGTATGACTAAGGTTTCATCCTTCTTACATCGAAATATGTATGGTATAGCACTGTTTTCCTAATTCTCATTTCACTAGGTGATCCTAATAGTTTCCTTGTGGTGATCCACTAGGTTTCAAAATGGTAAAGAAAGGTAAAGAAAAGGAGGGAGACAGTTTTCACACCTTCAGAACTGATGGAGGTTGCCAACCTAAGATGCACAACTGGACAATCGACCCATCTGAGCAAAATTAGGAGCTCTTTCTGACAGCCCAAAGAAAGTACATCAGTAAGCTGAAGTGTGTCCTTTCCAAAATGTTTGGGGACTTCACTTTTCAAAATGAAATAAACCCTATGTTTTCTTGAATAGGGATCCACATATATACTCTTTTCTTTACAAGTGTAGGCATATAAAATGCCTGAGAACTATAAACCCACTAGACAACTACATCAAGTTTTGAGGCTTCCAAAAAAAAAATTACAATAATATTCTTAAGTGCTTTCTTCTTTTTTTTTTCTCCCTGAAATTACTACTGGTAGAGGTTTGGGGCTTTTTAACCTAAAAAACCCTTTAGTTTTTGAAAGATGCTCTGCTTGTATGTCCATTTTTGAAAATTCAGATTGAGACGTGTGAAGAGGACCATATAGACTGCTACCTTCAGTTTGGAAAGAATAAGAGGGAGTTAAAAGAAATTGTTCCTAAAATCCTTTTGTGAAGCTCAGATGGCATGTGGGCATGTTCACAAGGTTGGCTGCTTATACATATTTCCTCAGTGAAGAAATCAGATTGAGTCTCACCATAGGTTTCCTAGCATGATGCATTTCTGTGTTTTGAGAAGGCTGACCCTGGCACCCCTGGAATGGCTGCAGTGCAGACATAAGCCATGCCACAGAAGGGACCAGGCCTGGCCATTTTTAAAGCAAAAGATAAAAGGATGCAATCCTTTCCTAGAAAAAGGAGTACAAGCTCTGGTGTCAATTAGTGTGAAAAATAATCAACCTTAAAAGCCTGCAAGTGAGTTACAGAAACACTCACTGCCAGGTGTCATTACAGGCAGAATGAACCATATGTGATAGAAGAGTTTAATTTTCTTCTGCCTTTTTCTTCAGGTACCAACAGATGATACTAGACTATGATGTGGTAGCTTTCTACACTTGTGGATTGGGTTTTTTTGGGGTTTTTTTTGTTGGTTTGTTTTTACCAGCAAGAAGTAATATAGAACTATACAAAGTGGAGAGCAAACATGGGGTAGAGATG
>JAAGNO010000946.1:10440-28497 GCA_033439905.1 Ceryle rudis
GAAAAAAAAAGGAGGTTGGGAGGCACCCTTGGAAATAAAATATAAACATACAATACTAAAAATACTGACATTTTACATAGCGTCAAACAGTTAAGCATGCAAACAAATAAGTGAAAACAAACCAAAACAAATTAAAAATCTCTCCAATCCCCTGCAAGCACATAGAAAAGTTAAGTAAACACTCTGGAAGGTGCTTTTCCCAGAAAAGGCACACAGTTCTTGCTGCTACTACCATCCAGTGAAAGGCTGAATTGCGTCTGCTCAGGAAACTGCTCCTTGCACAGCACCTCCCTTCCCCTACTTCTCCTCAGCAAGAGGAATGCACTAAACTTTCTCTAACACTTCTGATGAAGTATGCTCATTTACCTGCAGGTGTCTCATTCTGATTTCTTTTACCTGACCCTGCTGTCCCCATACAGGCTTGTCCAATGCCTAATAACTGTAGTACATGGGAAATTCTGTTGATGGCTGAAAAGGGATAAATGGTCTTTCTTAAACATTACAAAGGAACAAAAATATTGTCAATGACTCATCTCCCTCTGAGCATAATTTGATATTATTATTTGTAATTTGATATTACACAGAACTGAAAATCAACACTTAGAGTACTATTTTGTCTTTAATAGCAATTGAGCATCCCCAGGAAAAGGCAACCTACTATGGGAAACTAAGGATCACAGGACTTCAGTCTCCTTTTCATCTCTGGCTGACATGTTCTAAGTCATACAGCTTTATAAATTCTTACTGATCTCCATCAACATGTCTCTTTGATGTTTAAAGTCTCAGCTGGAGCCACAGTTGTAAGCCAACAACTCATTTCAAAATATTTATGTCCTTTGACTCGAAGTTCAAAACAGGGAAAGATTCTTTTTGTGTAATCGCTTAGAGCAAGCACAGTATTCTGTTATGTCAGTTCAAGGAACAGGTATAAAGTGTATTTTGAGGCTCTATAGCTCATGTAACTTTTGGTATTGCATTCCAAGAACTCCTTTTAGTAAAAGGAGAATCATGTGGTCAGTGCTTCTCACACTGAGCTCATTTTGACTGTCCTGAAATCAACCTCAGTGGTCTATAATTATTTTTCCCTGAGGAGAATCAAGCTATAACAACTCTAAAAATGGAAAGCATGCACACAGATTACTGTGGCTCCAATATATACATAAACTACCTATGAAAATAATCCAATAGAATGTGATGGTGATTAAGCCAATAAAGTTCATTGGGCATTTATCTTAAATAATAAATAATGGCATCCCTTCTCCAAATTTTTTTAGCAATAGATACTTTCTCTAGCAGGAGAGAAAATAGTGCATTCCAATTTATAGCCCTCTGTGTGGAGTATTGATTTTGTGTATGTAACCACAGATTTTGGGTTTTAAGACTTTTAGATTTATGGTTCCAGTGCCCTTCTGCTTCCTAGGTATAGTTGGCAAGATGCTGAAGCTCCGTCAGTATGTCAGTTCTTTGGCTAACTGATCCAGAGAGAGGGTGTGAGACAGATAGAGAGGAGGAGCAGTTGCTTCACTTCTCACCAATCTGCATAGCTCGTTCTGTCTGGGCTGGAAGGCTTGAGGCAGCTGCTGCAGAAGACATGTCAATTACCACATAGAAAGGTACATCCCAAATCATTCCATAATCCGTATACCAGATACCTCTGTTCTCAAACAGAAAATTCTATCAAAACTGGGTGACAGTTTCAATGTCTGCAGCTGAGCCTGGCTGCTGCTGCTGCCTTCTTTCTCTCATTTGCATCCTCCCATCTGTTCTTGCTTCATTTCCTGCCACCCCACACAAATTATTACACTCCTTTCTCAGTCCTCCTCCATCTCTTTCCTTCTTCTGTTACAGCTACTGTCACTGCCTTCTCACTTGCCCCTGCCTTTCCCAGGCTGTCACATTCCTTCCAGCCCACCTTCAGCCATCACAAGTCCTTTCCTTCCATGCTCGGCCTTACCTCTCCCCATCAGCAGCTGTGGCACTGCCAGAACAGAGAGCACAACCCCAAAGCTTGCTGAACCTGCTGACTTTATGACAAATATGCCCCTTGCAAAACTGAAGCAAAAAACATAGCAGTCTATGAGTCTTATGTGACACTACTTTGCACCTTCATCTCTCAGCCAGGATACATATAACCTTGAAAACAGTGTTATAGATAAAATATGTCTCATTTAATGAGACTTTGTTTTCTTTTGTACTTTATTTAGTTATTCTTTCATGCATAGCACAATGAGAGAAATCTCTGTGCTTTTCCTCAGCACCAGAAATTTTGCAGAAAATTTTGGTGACTTTCTGTCTGTGCTATTTGAGGAACATGGGAAATTACCAAGGGAACTCTCACGGAAATTTGCTATCAATATTTTAAGTTTTGTATATCTGAGAAAAGTGTGCCACAAACAACAAAACTAAAGGAATATGGCTGCTTCAGAAAATACAGGCTTTCACACTTTCACAAATCCATTAAATGGCAAGCAGAAAATGCCTATGCGGTCTATGATGAACCAGCAGAGAACATCATGACCACTGAGGTGCCAGAGCAGCTCCAGATACACTACAAGAATCACTTTATGATGAAACCATCCACTACTTTTACAAGAGGTTGCATTAGAAAACTGCCCAGGTGATGAAGGGATTACCATGTCAAACTATGAGACAGGGCTTTTAACAACAGAGGAAACGAAGCTGACAACTACAATGCTGTGTTTACTTTAAAGCCCGATATATTCTCTGCACCTCTTATTTGACCAATATTAACTTTGTAATGCAAAGCATAGGAAACCATATTCCTATCATCAGCCTTTCCTATACTCATGCTTGACCAAATAGGAACCATTTCTCTCAACTCAAATTTTGTTCCTTACCCCTATATACTTTCATCCAACTGCAACAAGAGAAATTCAGAAATTCAACAGAGAAATTCACTTTTTAAGCCTTGCTTGTGCTTCACTCCTATTGCACCCGTGTTCTCAATGTTTCAAAAGGAATGGCATGACACTTTCACAAACCCACTGTGAAGACAGTGGGGAGATCTGTCTGTAAGGTATCATGGCAGAAGGGAATTTCATGAGGATGTACAAGGTCTATTCAATTTACACATCTCTGTATCCTCCTCTAGCAAAGGCAAGCCAATTCTGTGAGGAAAATTATCTTTAAGAAAGAATTGCTGTGATGCAAATTGACCCTGCTTTATTTCAGGTAGGCTCATTATCTTGTAAATGATCAGCTGAGAAGATTCAGTGGATTGATGCTCTGTGGAACACGTTACAGAAGTCCAGAGAAGAAATGGCTCTGCTCAATACTTTTGTCCCCCGATGATCTGCAGCATTACCCCTGAGCTGTAGAGGCCTGAAGATTATTATGGAAAGCTAATCAGCTTATGATCCACAGGTCTGCTCCAGGACTTTTTTCCTGCTCACTTAAAAAGGTTGAAAACTCACAACCCTAGACCCCTTTACAATCAGATTTTCTCTGTGTGCTTGTGTTCTGCCAGAACAGCTACGTAAGATGATTTCATCATGTTTTCACTAAAGGAAAGGGCAGCAACTTCAAACAGCAGAGCGAACTTGCTTCTCTGTACTGCCCTATAGCTATTCTTACCCACCTTTACCATTAGCAAACCCCAGCTTCAGATACAGCCTAACAAGAGTGGGCAGAATCCACCTACACGGATCTCCATCGAGTTTGCTGGGATTTCCCACACTGAATCAGGAACTGAAAATGTACGTGATGTGTACAGATGTTTGTATTTATAGGTTATGACTCCTCTGACTGACCAACCACACATTAGGGGATTTTGTTGTTATCAAAGCTACTTAACCCTCTTTGCTTTATACTGGGTGTCAAGGCAGAAAGTTTACTTTGTAGAAATAAGAGAGCATAAGCATCCTGACTGAAAGCACAAAATCAGGTCTATTGTCATAGAGTAGCCTTGAATCAGGCCCACAAAAACTAGTTCTTCAGCATCTTGAATTTTTGCCTTGATTTCAAGTAGGGAAGAGGGGACTCACGTGCATGACATAATTTGACTCTGTATGCTCAAAAAGAATTTATTCTGGCTATTTACTTTGTATGCAGTCCTTCATAGGTTTATTTTTATATTTGTGACATCTTTATTTGCTGTTGGCTCTTTCTAAAAAACAATAAGCCCTTCCTGTCCTTTTGCAGACTATTGTAAGTAAACAACTCTCCTTTTGGTTTTAGAATTAATTACCTTTTAGACAAGGAACGTTTGTCCTACATAACAGCCAGTTAAAGAGGATGTTGACCAGAAGATACATCTGGGTATAATACATTACAGCAAGTTTGCTGACTTCCTATTTAGTGACTTTTCTACTATTTTACAAGTGTGGGCCACGAGGCATTCTGGGGTGATCAAGAAGTCAGCAACTTCTCAAGTACCAGATTTTCTATGAAAATTACAACAGGCAACTGAGGTTTTATGTAGATCTGGAACTTTCCCACCTCCCAAACTCTTCTTCCATATTGGTTTACGTCCAGATTTTCAAGAGAGCTCAAACTCATCAGTAAAACATTTTGAAGACCTGAACCAAAACCTTTAAAAATACTTCAAGTCGAAAAAACCCAAACCAAACAAAGAAAACACCCACCTCAGAAACCTGGAAATCTAGTCTGTATTCAGTACCTCACCTACTGGGGTTTTTTTGGGGTTTTTTTGTTTGTTTGTTTTTTTTCTTTCCGAGTGTTCAAAGTCTCCTACAAGATCTTAAGAAACCTGGTCAAACTGCTTCTGCCAAAGTCCTATGCCACTCAAATATATGGGATCCTTCAAACAGTTGGGGCAAATCACAGAGATTTTTTAGCCCAATGGCTGTTTCTGAAAGATTACTCTTCAGATTGTTTTTGTTTCCTAACTCCATCATTTCCATCCCTTTATTCTTCCACTTCCATTATTCTTCAGCTAAACTACACGCTGCTCTTTTCTTTTTCCAGCACACTTTCCAATTCCAGTAAGTACACATCCCGTAGTCTCTCAAGTTTTAACAGCTGGCATTAGTCTTTAATTTCCACCTATATGTGCAAAGGGTTGAAAGGGAAAATTCTTCTTTTTCGAATCTGGTGAGAAAGAAGAGTTTGCTCTTCAACCTCTATCCTCCTTTCTGCCCAAGTGAAAGTGGATAGGCATCCCTGATCCATGCTTTGTGCTTATTACAAAGACTAATCGAGTTTTTCCATTTTGAAAAGCTGCAGGTTTTTTGAGCAGGAAAAGGTGAGCCATAAAGGCAGCCCTGTGCTTGGGAGGGAGGCAGGAGATTATGTGACTTCTGCAGATCAGTTTTGTTGCTGGATGAGGAAAGTCTGAACAAGAGACAGCCTATGAGTACAGACAAAGCAGGTAGGTAACAAGCTAAGAGAGCAAAGCATGTTGTAGATCTCCATAAACAAACTAGCAGATTGACTCTGTGAAGCACATGAAACATGCAAAACTAGTGTCACAGGTAATAGAGAAATCGGGCAATAAGCCCAAGTGAGAAGACAAGGTTCTCTCTGGCAAATTCCACAGGCCAATGCTCAGTGAGTGTCAGTACAGATACAGACCAGAAGTGACAACACAGATAACCTGACCTTCTAGTGATGCTATCAAAATCACAGTGGCTTTCTGCTGAAGACTAGGAGGTAGCTTCTGAAAGGTCTCTGCCCTCTCATCATGAGCAGGGAGTGAGTACTGACAACATATCAGGAACTAAAACCTACTGCTGTATACCTGTCTGTGACCTTTCAGCACAAAAACCCAGCTTAAAATATCTGTCACAGCTTGTCACAGCATACCCTATGACACTCTACCAACACTGTAATAGTCAGCAGTAGTATTTTACCAAGAACCTTCTATAAACATAACTAGTTGCAAGGGGCAGAGAAGGGGGCTGCAAAAAATACTACATTTGCATTTTTTATTCTATTTCAGCTATCTTTAAATACATTCATCAACTCTCTGCTTTTTCAAGTATTGCCAGTGCTGTCCTGAAATGCAGCTTCCCTGGTACAAGTTAACAGACATTTGCTGTAGACTCTAAAAGTGTTTGCAGAGATAAAAGTCACAAATATATGCAAGCCCGGAACACTCCAGTGAAAACTGAGGTTATATGAGAAAAACAAATGAAACCTGAACAGATACGTGAGGAGGACATGCACTGTTTAAAAAATCTTGGCCCTCTTCTGTTCATAGTTTCTGAAGATCCATCAAATTGTATGTGGTTTAATAACAGAAACATAAAATGACCATGTCACAGCTTAAGAAAAGAACATTCTGCCTGATGCAAAAACTCTTTCCTCAGAGGGCTTCTGCTGCTTTGCCCCTGTCAAATACTTGCAATGAAAGTAAGATGGGATGAAAGGGGAGAAACAAACAAAAACAATAATATAAAAAAAAAATCCAGGCCATTTATCCTTAAGACTTCTACAAAGTCCACACAAAAGTTTTTATTTGTTGTTGAATACCTGCAAACAGCTTAGGCCTCTTGTCCTGAAAAAGTATGGGTTTTTTAAATGTTGAAAGCATCCATTTCTGAAACACCCCCCATTCATTTCATCTGATGGAAAGGAGTTTGATTTTATCAAATAGGCCCTACATTTGCTTTGAAGGGATGAACATTTTAAGAGGAACAGAACAGAGCATAGTGCAGGGGACAAAGTTTCAAAATTGTATTTGGTTTAGGTAGCACCTTTTTATCTGCAACTTCTTAGTGAATCAATGCTCATAAAATGTTCTCACCCCGTCTTCATACACAGTGACCTTGCTCACAATTTGTACTCTTTTAGGTTTGTGCAGCACTGTTACCAAAGAAAACTGATGTCCTAAGACAGAACAGCATCTTGACCTGGTCTGCAATTATAATGAAGGCATGCAAATAAACACAGAGGACTTGGGACTGACAGAAGCAGGCTATGAAACAGAAATAGTCTGACAAGGTTAATAAAAATGGTGCTAGAAAGGCACCGAAGACATCATTACACTAGAGTTTAAATGTTGAGCTGTTCATTTAATGGTTGTCCCATTAGTGCATAAATTGGAAATAAATTATTAAAGTGACATTATATTTAGAAGTAAGCTTTGTATTGTCAGGTATCATAAAAGTGCCCTTCCTCTTATACTTTTTGGTCTCTGGCAAATCAGATTCAGACTCCTGTAGTATAACTACACCCCAACACACTTTGAGCTCATAAGAAAGATTTGCACCTGTGAATTACATTGATCTCATCTCAAACAAATCTGTTTATTCTAAAAGACATACAGAATAAAATGCTCTTGAGATACAGGAAGTTTTTATTGACTCCTTTGATTCAGCATCTTAAGGTTAGCCATGGCAAGTGCTGGCACTGTGTCTTTTCTTCACATGCACAACCAGCTCACACAGTTTCCTTCACTAATGAGGAAAGACTGTCTCCTTAAGTAATGAATTCTCTCTTACTGATGTGAGGTTTTTTCTTGCATATTGATTCAGTGGATTTAAATTAAACTATTTCCCCCCCATACAACTTTTCTTCTCATGTCAAACACAGCTAAAATAATGGATCCTTTGTGTTAATGTTTTCCTAAACTCAGACTGAAGTTTTCTTCTAATAAATTTATTATCACCAACTGGTTTTATATTTCTCTTATGCATTCCTCTGCAAGATTCTGCTCTGTGACCTTGACCCACTAAGTTTTGGAGATAGAATTTTCTCTTTTGCTGCTGGCTCAGCCTGTTTTTTCCCCGAACAGTTTTCCATTTACCATAGATCAGTCACTTTTGAAAGACTAGAGAAAGAAAATCATGGGGTTTTTTTTCAATATTAAAACTGGTGATCTTTTCTTTGAAAGTTACATGCTTTGGAGCAGAAACTACAAAGGCACAAGGTATTAGGAAAAAATACATACTTTGCAAGTATGTATTCAAAATGGATTGTCCTACAAGCCTTCTGGTGCTGGGTAAATCATCCAATTTTGCAAATGTACAGTAGAGATTAACTAGGGTTCAACAGCCAAAACTGCTGTCCACTCACATTTTCCAGGGATAAAGAAACACCTTTTTGCCACACCAGATTTCCACCATGTGTGCCAGATCTTAAGTAAGGAAAAGGAGTGTACCTGGCTCCTACACAAAGGAAGAATAAAAGATAGGATAGGCAAGTAGATATGGAAAGAAGAGGTGTCAGGAGGAGTAGCAAAAAGGTGGCTAAAAGCAGTGAACCTGCAAAACAGTGAAAAGATGCCCTAAGAGATAGGTGAGACAGATTTGATGAAGCGTGTTGGCATGGAGCTGACTGAGCAAAGATACCAGAACATAAAACTGTGAGAGATTCAGAACAAAGCCGGGGGATAAAGAACAAGTGACGACGAGGCCTGACACAGACTAAAGAGATGGAAGGCACAGAAAGGCAAGAGTAATATTGTCAGAACGATATTGTATAGCTCTTCCCAAATTCAAAATGCTCAAGTTTGCGAGAGTGGTGAAGACCTCACGTGTGAAGGAAGGACCAAAACATGAATGCAGTCGTATTTTGACTATCTTTGCTTGTGCTTATGGACAATTCCAGATCAAAATCCAGTGTGATCTTCCAGCCAACAAAAATCATAAGCTAAGGGAAAATATAGCTCAGTGCCCAAGCAGATGCACATTTTAAGACCGAATACACAAAACTACACAGACACAAAGTAAGCAGATTGCAATCTGGCACTAGAAGACAGGAACCAAAAAAAGAGGAGCAAAGAGAATTATTAAGAGGCAGAGGGTGTCTTATACTTCAGTGACATCCCACTATGTCAGCAGCAGGCAGGGAGAAATCTTAATGCTCCTGAGCATTTTAATTCATTAAAAAATTCTGTTACGTGAAAGACTCCTTTTTCCATCAATCAAGAACCTGCAGAACAATGGGTCAGAGCTTTGGCAAACTACACAAAGATGACCAATTCATGCAATTACCAAACTCTACAGGCTGAACTAATCTGTGATAGAATAATGACAGGACAAAAATCCGAGCACTCAAATGAGAATGCCTGGAGATCCCATTAATTCTACAGGGAACTAAAGATGTTTTCACGGCTAGTGAATAAACTCACATCCAAATAGTAATATAAGCTAAGCAGTCAGAGGTATTTCAGAAGGCAGAGCAAGGAAGGCATGAAAATTTGCTGAAAACTTGACAAAGGCGGGCATACAAACACAAAGCAGAAGAGATGAACAAAATCCAAAGATCTATGGCTATTGTGGAAAAAAGAAAAAACATAATAATGAAATGCCCTTTACATCAGGTCACATGCAAAAATTCTGACAAGACAAAGTCATTATGCAAAGAATTGAAGACAAGAAAAATTGTCCCCATATTGAGAAAGTGAGCAGTGACTCCGAGATCTTTGCATGTATGTGACATCAGTGCAGTGCAAAACAGAAAAAAATAAATGGACTGTGAAGTTCAGACTAGCACCAGATGCGAAGACAAGGCAGCAGAACACAATAAGACATGGAATGCAAATGAACAGTGCGCATCAATGTGTGTGAAAGGCACAAAGACCTCTTTGCAAGTGTGCGTGAAGAGAAAGGAAAATAGCAAAAACAAATTTTAAATTCTCTGATAATGAAATCAACCCAAATTTTAAATTCTCTGATAATATAATCACAGTACCATGAGGCAAGTAAATAAAGACCAGAATTTCAAGTAAGAAGAAGGTAGAGTGAAAGTTCAGGTAGTAGTTAGAGAGACATTTAGTAAAAAGAAGAGTTATTAACCCCAGTACATTAAACCTAAATTACAGATGGTTCCTATGAGAAACACAAATAAAAGCCTTACCCTGTGAGGCCAGAGTGTTACTGCATCCATTTTAGTATCACATACTACATAGCACAATTTCAGAAAGCAGCATAGGATAGATATCAGGAAGCCCATCACATAGATGAAAAAATAAAACTAAAATAATAATTAAATAACTTTGCATCTAACTGCTCACAATTAAAGAACCATTACCTGATATACTACAATAAAATTCTTAAGAAAAAAATAACTTGATATATATTACCAAGTGAGAATATCTACCTCAGTAATTCCAAGCAGTAAAAGTCTGTTTTGCAGTTGCCACCATAGAAAAGGACGAGTGCACATTATACAGTGCATACGTTGTGCTCTTTAACGTGGAAGCTCAGAAAGCATCCAGGAATGAGCAGGAGACAGTGAAGTACCATGGGGCAAAGTGATAATGCTACACCAGAGGAGTCTGTCTCTGAGAGTCCCAGTCTCAGACTGAAGGGGTTGAGCCAGTGTGAGAAGATAGTCCTGTCCTGCCCAGCCATAGGCCTCACCAAGACAGGCCAACTTCCCTGCCCAGCTTCAATCCTTCCTCGTCCCCTGAGAGGTGCCTGATGCTGGGGATAGGGCTGCCCCAGTGCTGCCCCAGCTGCCCTGCTCCTGGCTGGGGTCACAATGGACCCTGGCTGCCAGGTCCTGCCAGTGACTGGGAGCCCATGACGCTCCTAATGCTCAGCCCTAGGAAGCCACCAGCCCCCTCAGTACCTTGGCACTGGTAATGTGCTTGGAACACCATTCAGGCAAAGAAAAGAAGTTGCAGCTCCTGCATCCAGGTACCCACTAAACACAGAGGCTTTCCATGGTAGCAAGTTAAACACAGTGTGGACAAAGACGTGAGCCCTGGCACACAATAGCCCAACTGTTGAGCTGCCAGGGAGCCTTTGTGGCAATGTGCCATCTCCCTGACACAGCCCAGCTACCCTTTTGGGAATGATGCAAACCAGAGGGTCAGTGTTCCTCGCTGACAGCACAGGCAACCCCACTTATGAGGAAGAAGCAGGAGAACAGTTTAGCCATATGAAGATACCCTTTAAGGCCTATTTTATTTACCTCTACTGGTGAAAGTACAGTGGGGGCTCAGTACCACTCAGGTGGGAATAGTTCAAGCTGTGTGTTCAAGAACAGGGAACTGTTCAGGCAGAAATTAAATACACATCACTACAAAGCACTTTTAAGGGCTGCTGCCCATTACTCAATCTGCAACATTGTGTATTGCATGGTACACAAGACAGGTATGTGCTTACCAAGTTATGTTATGCAGAGCAATCTCACGCTACAAAATAAATAACAAATAAGTCAGAGCATGATGTCTTCAGCCAGCTAGAAGAATAGATATCTTTCTGTAAGAAGGAAATGTAAACCAGAAAGCTAAGGGACTGCCCTGACCTGGTTTCAGGGCAAGAGGGTGGAAAGAGTCTAGTACCATATCTTCCAAAGCAAATATGAATAAGTGTTCAAATTTCTTGTTGCGTTGAGTGCTCACAGAGCAACCTCACCTGTCTCTCAAAACAGCAGGACTTCACACAAGCCAAATATGTAGTATTTTGCCTCCTATATTCTCGTATCATAATATCCATGGTAATGAAAACAAAAAAAATCTCCTAGGACATCAGAGTCACTCTGAAAAAAAGGCATTGGAGGAGTATATAGAAGCCTACAGTTGAATTCATCTCTTTTAACTGCAGGCAGACTGAAATTCTGCATGTCCTACTTGCTTACACTGACCTGAAAGTTATAGACAGCTATGTCTGGATGACGTAACTGTCCTGGAAGCACCAGTTTACTCCTAATGGCTTTAGGGGGAACCTTACAGCTAGCTCAGAGTACAGGCCTACCTTTTTGCTAGCTAAAGGTGGGAAGATTACTCCCAAGCAATGCAAGAAATGCCATATGTAGAACAATGCAGGAAAGAAATTAAGAAAAATGTGGAAAAAAGGTACACGTGAACATCAGTCTTTGAAAAAAAAAAAAAAAGAAATGAAGTGAAATTGTTACTGCAAACTACTTCATTATCATAGGCCACTAGAAATTAACCAAACTGCCCTAGTAGCCCTGTTAGACAAGACAATGATACATTTCAGCAGCTATGACACCCCAACAATATCACTTCAGTCAATGGACACCTGCTTATACAACTCAAAATAGAGAAGCAACAAAATCCAATTTTTCCAATGCCAGTCAAATAAACAAGCCAAATAAATTGTTAAATAGATTATATGCTACCAAAAGAAAGCTGAAAAAGTAAAAAAAAAAAAAAATCACATGATCACAGAATGGTTGAGGTTGGAAGGGACCTCTGGAGGTCATCTGGTCCAGCCTCCTGCTCAAGCAAGTTGCCCAGGACCATGTCCAGATGGCTTTAGAATTTCTTCAAGAATGGAGACTCCACAACCTCGCTGGAAAACCAGTGCCAGTGCCCAGTCACACTCACAGTAAAAAAGGTGTTTCCTGCTGTTCAGACGGAAACATCATATGGCACCATCCTCGAATTCTAAGTCATAAAAAAGCATGGGCCAACACTTATGTGACAACCCCACTAAAATAAATCAGAAGGGGTAGTATTTGACCAAGCATCAATTTTTTTTTCTTTACTGCCTACTACACCAATGTATCACAGCTGATCTGTAAGAAATGCCGGAGGCAAGTTGTGGGGTTCACTGAGAGTTCATGCCATACTAATGTTTAAGACTGATTATGAAATAAACTTTGCACCAAGCAAGAGGAGGTTGTATAAAACAGGGCAAATGGCCTGGTTAAAGACAACAAGTAAAACACAAAGAAAACTCTCTGCATGAGGAAAGAGACCACATTTACTGCACATACGCTGCAAGAGAATGAATTTAATGGCAAGTAAAGATAGACCACCACAACAGCAAAAGTAGCTGATTTATATCCACAAGTTCTTCTATATGAGGCAACACAGTATTAAATTTGTATTTTCACTGACTGAAAAGACTGCAACGTCACTGAGCTTAATAGTGAGAAAAGAAGATATTGGAAGTTAAGGTGTTTTTCCCAAATTTGCTTGCATTTAATTTTTAGCCAATAAGAAGGAACATCTCCAGAAAGTCACAATTAAGAAAAGTATCCAGATCAGTGAACCAATAAGAAAAAAGAAAAAAAGAAAAACAAGTAAACAGACCACCACCACAAAACCAGTACCTCTGGAACTGGTCTCTCAGTAGGCCTACTGGTAGATAACTTTTCAGAAAATATATTTCCAAACATGTCACCAAGTTACAAAGGCCACTTTTTGCTAAATGAGGTTGATGGGATTCTTTCATTTAATCTTGTCTGGTCATAACATATACCTCAAAAAGGGCTCACAAGTCCCAAATACTACATTTTTTTTCCCCTTAGCAAATAATTGTGTTTTGGATAACTAACATCTCTCAGGAATAGATGACCTCATATCTATTGAAGAAGAGATATGCAGCCCAGAAATCCAGTGGTCCAAAAACTGGAGTTAATTTTCAGGGATCAGTGAAGAACAAATGGCAGACGGTAGTGTATAAATGGGAAGAGAGGACATTCAACTTGTGAATCATTTACAGAATATATACAGAAACCAGTATACCACAGGGGCCACAGCACCTTCCCTTTCCACCTGTAGGAACCATGATGAAGTAATTCACTCACTTCAGCCTAACTGAAGAGTCCACCAAGAAAAAGGACCTGACCAGAACAGCCACTGATAGTGAGTGTGCCTTCTCAGTGCAGCTGACCATTTCTGAACAGATACTCACAACTGATCAGTTGCTTCACCTACTGAAGTCAACAAAAAGCAAGATCAATGACAACGTAAAACAAAACAAAACCTGAGGTCAACTGAAAGCTGTACTTCATGAGAAAACAAGTGTCTTAACTTGTTCATCCTGTCTGGAAAGGAAACCCTATGTACATTCTGCATAACTACTTAATTTTGAAATACTTATTTTCATTGTATATGTCTACATCATAGTCCATAAATTACCTCGCTTGACAGAGGCTTCTCTGTTCTTTGTAGGTATCTATTTATAGGTACCACAATGAAGAGTTTAACTATTGTCTCCGCAGTGCGAAACGAAACCTCATGTTTACATTGATACAACAGTGTTAAAATCTTTGACTTCTGAAATTCCTGTCTTTCATCAAAATTGGTGATTCTATCTATCCACTAGGTCAAAAGAGTTCTCATTCACAAAGAAAATTCAAATAACAGAAAAGGGAGGCAGGAGTTCTCTAAATCAAACAACATTGATTTTACTTCTTGTCATGACTACAGCAGTTAAAATTACTCTTAGAAGCAGAGTATACTGCATAGCTGTGGCTCCTACTAAAGAAATACTCTTTTACCAACAGACATTTTAACTTATAAGCACGTCAAGAATTAAAAATCTAAGTGTTTTGATAAAAGGCCAAACATGGCACATATTTTTTTTTTCCCCCCCTGAGGAATTGAATATAGCTTGTTTAAAAGTTTTATTTTTTAATTTTCTTTCCTTTACATTTTCGAAACTCATTTAGGAACAATAACAATAAAGACCCTACCAAACTCCATGAAGAAACTAATGAAAATGAAAAAGTGAAAAAGACTAAATATGCTATTTGTATACTTAATCAGAACTTATATACCCACTTCTCTAAAAAAAAAAAGTTCAGTATTCTACTGATGATCCAGAGATTTTTTTCAACTTAAAAACAGAAGTGATCCTATGGCTGGTACATTATGTTAAACCCACACATTGTAGACTCCAGTAAGAGGATAAGATTCAGAAATATAGGATAAGATCCAAGGATCCAAGATTTTGTTCAAGTTTTTGCAAAGAAAAATCTTCCATTGCACATATTCCCCCTCTTTGAGTGAATTATTAAAAACACAAAAATCAAGACGACTTTTGTAAGGAACACCAACAGCTCTCTACAAAACAAACAAGGAAAAATGGCAGCTGTTACAATTAAAGAGATTTTATTGTAAATTTCAATTTCTAAATGAGATATTAGACTATGCTATGAAAGACTTGTAACTGTCTTGATGAAGCTTTTATAATTATGTGGGTTAGGATCCTCATGCTATCCTAATATTTACAGGTTTCCCATAACCTATGCCCAAATGGAATCCACAGGCCCTAAAATTTACTTGCTTCCTACCATACTAAATTGTTTGACCTCAGTTGATTTAATGATAGTCAGATGGCCTTTAGCACACCCCAACATATTCTAATAGAACACTAACAAAACACAGGACTTTACTCACACAGAGTAAGGAAGAGGCAACATTTCACCTGGGATTTCTTCTGCTTGGAGAACTGTTCATGAGTAATGGGAGCATAATTTCCTACAGAACTGTCCTCTCTTTCTCCTACTTTTTCCAACATACCCCCACAAACTCTTAGATTTCTCCTAATTTCTTCTTCCAAGCACAAACATCATAGAAAGCAGAAGATAAGATTTGAAGAATATAGATTATTACCTGCCTGTCAACAATCAGCTGCCCTTACTGTTTTGATTCTGCAAGCTCATGCCCTCAAAATATGCAATTCAAACTCTTTTATTTCATCATTTCCTACCACCAGTAGGTTAAAGAGTTTGTTTTCAACTGCTTTCTCTGCAACAAATGTGTATGACTTGGATCAGAGCTGTTTATGCTAACATGAAGCTGAAAAACTCTAGTTCTCCCTCCAGATCTTTACAGAAAAAAAAAAAAAAACCAAACACAAAACCAAACAAAAAACATGTTGAGAAGCAGTTATTTACATTTCAACTGAGTCAAGAATCACCTTTCTCTTTTTCTAGAACCCCGTTCAAATACCTTGAATAACGTGGTAGACTGCTCTGCCATTTGTTACATTGGTGTCCCTAAAAATGGTTGGGTTTCCCCCTGCATACACACAAGAAGCACAATAAGGAGTTGTGCGTTGTCATAAACCACTTCTGCTCAGATCTTGTGCCACCAAGACTTTCCTCTCACTCACTAGCAGGTGATCAACAGTAAACACTTTCTTCTGGGCTTTATGATGGGAAGGGAGCTGAGTACGCTACAGTCCTGTGTGTCCCTGTGGAGGTTTCTGAGGGCTCATCAGCGAAGGCAGAAATACCTGCCAGAAGTTCCGATGGGATACCTGCAGAATTATAAGTGAAGAGCTGCTGACTGTACACACACTTGGAACAACTATGTTCTGGTCAGCATTAATACATAAAGGGGGATTTAATTAATTTAAATCACAATTATCATAGAAGAATGTGGTTTTCATCCTAGAGCATTGTACAGAATCACAGAATTGCTGTGGTTGAATGACCTTTAGGATCATCAAGTCCAACCATTATCTACTCTACCAGGGCCACTACTGCACCATATCCTTAAGCACCACATCTAGACAGCTTTTAAATACATCCAGGGAGGGTGATTCAACCCCTTCCCTGGGCAGCCTGTTCCAGTCATTGATAATTCTTTTGGTATAGAAGTTTTTCCTAATGTCCAACCTAAACATCCCCCGGTGCAACATTGATGCCATTTCCTTTTCTCCTATCAGCTATGACTCAGGAGAAGAGACCAACACCCACCTCACTACAACCTTTCAGATTGTTGCAAAGAGCAATAAGGTCTCCCCTCAGCCTCCTCTTCTTCAGGCTAAACAACCCCAGCTCCCTCAGTCGCTCCTCATAAAACTTATTCTCAAGACCTTTTACCAGCTTTGTTGCCCTTCTCTGGACCTGCTCCAGCACCTCGATGTCTTTCTTATGCTGCAGCACCAAAACTGAACACAGTACTCAAGGTGCAGCCTCACCAGTGCCAGGTACAGAGAGACAAACGCTTCTCTAGTCCTGCTGGCCACACTGTTCCTGATACAGGCCAGGATGCCATTGGCCTTCTTGGCTACCTGGGCACACTGCTGGCTCATGTTCAGAAGGCTGTCAATCAACACTCCCAGGTCCCTCTCTGCTGAGCAGCCTCCCAGCCACTCTTCCCCAAGCCTGTAGTGCTGCTGGGGGTTGTTGTGGTCCAAGTGAAGGACATGGCACTTGGCCTTGTTGAAACTCATACAAGTGGTCTTGGCCCATTGATGTAGTCTGTCCAGATACCCCTTCCTACCCTCAAGCAGATCAACACTCCCACCAAACTTGGTGTCATCTGCAAGCTTACTGAGGGTGCTCTCAGGAGCGGCCCCAGCACTGAGCCCTGGGGGACACCACTTGTGACTAGCCACCAACTGAATTTAACTCCATTCACCACCACTCTCTGGTCCTGGCCATTCAGCCAGTGTTTGACCCAGCAGAGCGTGCACCCGTCCAAGCCTAGGGCAGACAGTTTTTTCATGAGGATGCTGTGGGGAACAGTATCAAAGGCTTTGATGAAGTCCAGGTAAACAATGTCCACAGCCTTTCCCTCATCCACCAAGCAGGTCACCTTGTCATAGAAGGAGAGGAGGTTCATTAAGCAGGACCTGCCCTTCATGAGCCCATGCTGACTGGGCCCAATAGCCTGGTTGTCCTGTAAATGGCCTTTTATGGCACACAAGGTGATTTGTTCCATGATATTCCATGGCACCGAGGTCAGACTGTATCTAGTTCCCCAGACCCTCCTCCAGCCCTTCTTGTAGTTGGGCATCACACTTGTTAATCTCTAGTCCACTGGGACCTCCCCAGTTAGTCAGGGCTGCTGGTAAATCATGAGGAGTGGCTTGGTGAGCACATCCACTAGCTCCTTCAGAACGCTCAGGTGTAACCCATCTGGCACCATAGACGTGTGGATGTCAAGGTGGTGCAGCAGCTCACTGACCATTTCCTCTTGGATTATGCAGGTCTCCTTCTGTTCCCATCCCTGTTTTCCAGCTGAAGGGGCTGCCTACCCAGTAAACAACTCATCCTGCTATTAAAGACTGAGGCAAAGAAGGCATTAAGTACCTCAGCCTTTTCCTCATCCCTACTCACTCTGTTTCCCCTTCATCCAATAAAGGATAATGATTGTTGCTAATGTATTTACAGAGGATTTTTTATTGTCTTTTACGGCCAGAGATGGATTGAGTTCTAGCGGGTCTTTGGACCTTCTGATTTTCTCCCTGCATAGCTTTCCTGTGACTGTCTTTCCATGATGGCTGATATATCACAGTTTTCTCACTGCACTGTGGCCTCTGGTTCCTCCTGCTTGTGTCCCATGCTACGTGCATTGGTATAGATGCACTTCAGCTGGGGTAATCGTCCTGCTCACCGATCTGTCTCCCTCTCAGCCTCCCTGATGCTCCTGAACCTTCCCAGCCACTCTGTCAGCGCTGCCCCCAGGCT
>JAAGNO010000946.1:28597-56279 GCA_033439905.1 Ceryle rudis
CCCGTTCTCTGGTGCCGGGCAACTTTTATGAGCGGAGGGGCGGCAGCCGTTGCCCTGGCAACGCCCCCACCCGTCCGTCTCTCCCGCCGGAGCTGCCAGCCCGTGGCGGGTCTCTCCGCTCCCCGGGCCCTGCCCGGACGGAGGGGAACCTCACGAAACCCCTGAGGTGTGCACCCAACACCACGTGAATTTTCTGGCTCAGGTTGAGTAAGACATCAGCAGAGATTGTCCCAACAGTCCTTTGAAAGTTTGGAAAAGCTTTTGAGCTGACCGCTAGTCCAAAGAGTTCTTATAAAACACAGATGACCATGAAATGGAGGCCTACTTTGAATTTCCTTGAAAATACTTCATCACAGAAAGACTAGTAAATAGAATTACATAGAGCCCCTCCAAAAGCTATAAACACAATTGTCTTGTCTATTTATAAATACCCTGCAAGAAAACAACAGCAAAAACAGAGCTGTAGGAAATGGTGAAGAAAGCTGGAAAAAGTAACATAATGATCTGTGTATTTCAGGTGTCTCTTTGCTCTTTGTCTAAAGCAAGGATGTATTGGCATTTTTCAGGCTGATACAGTATTTCAATTTTACCAGCATTATTTTCCTGTCAGAGTCAACATATTGATGAGAACATTTAAACCACAAAATAGTCATAAGGGTCTAATGTCCAATGAGAGCTAAAACATTAGGTAACTTCAAAGAAGGAGTCTACTGCATATGTCAGTGTTTTGGAAATTGCCTCACATCGGAATGCTTAACTGTCAGCAGAGAATGAGACTCTTGAGTCTCATATTTGACTTTAATCTGTTGTGAAAGATACATTCACTTCATTAAAAAGACTGCTGTCTGCAGACACAGCTAATACAAATGAGTTTTCTTCTGGTAAGTCTATTTGATGCAGAACACTATTCCAAACAACCATACCTTGCCACAGAAATCACTTGAGATATACAGATATGTGTACGTATGTGCGTCTGCACGGATCTATTTGCTTTTTACAAAATGCATGTGTTCACATATGTATCTGTGAACTGGGTGGCAGGTGTCCACATACTCTTTTTTCTTAATTTAAGAAAATTAAAGAAAGAAAAATGAAGACAAAAATCAATTATAAAACCAGGAATACTTCTGAAAAGCTAAAAATGCAATAGTCTGGAGATTTTCCTCTCTGCAAAGCAGGGACTGAAGCATTTTTCCTATCCTTTCTAGTGAAGGCTTTCCTCCAATTCTTTATGTGTTTTCCAAACTTCACCTATTTAGACTGAAGTATTTCACATTCTTGTTTTTCAAAAGTAAATGAGCAATTTCCTCAGAAATAAAACAGTTAGAGGAATGACCATGTTAACACACTCTAAAGGTATTTTCTAGGGCTCCTCTCTGCTTTTGAGAAGAAGCGTCAGATTTGGGAGATGGATCAACCCAGTACTATCTTTTTTTTTGTCATGATTATCATCCATTCAAACTACTTTATAAGCCCCTGAATATTTCAGTCTGTATCTGCTCACAGTTGTCATAGCAAAACTCAGAAAACTCTGTTTTCTCTGGTCAGATCTGCACAGAGCCTGAGGGATGAACAGGACTTTCCCTGGAATTGTATCTGCCATGACATAGTACCTGCTGCAGTGACAGAACAACTCGGTGGCTGCTCTAACAAGATGCAAACAACAGATACATGGAAAAAGAAGCAGATTATTTAGGAGCAAGTAAGAAAAGCAGAAACTGAGATCCAAAATCAGCACAGATGCTGGAGTTGTGGGATGCTGTGATAAGAAAGTAAATGAGCAGTCAGGAATTGAACAGATGAGAGATTAAAGCAAGATTGTCCCTCTGCTCTAGATATTTTCTGTGACAATGAGTATACCACTGAACCAAACTATTTTTTCCACAACAGATGATCAGTGCACAGAGTGTTTTAAATATCAGTTCTCAAACTGACTTGATTCTCCATTCCCAGGCTCTGATCTGCAGGACTGCTAAGCACTTCATGCTGACTAAGGGCTATGAAAGCTCTGCTCTGAGCAGAGACACTGCTTTCAGGAGAGTATCTAGAAGAGGCTGCAGATATCCCAGGTTGCACACTTTCAGAGAACAGCACAGTTCCTCTGACATACAGTTTATATGAATTTAGGTGCCTAACTTCCACAGAATTGATATTGCTAGGAACTAAGAATCTAAATATCCTCCTTTGGTGTTTTTTTCTATAAAAATGAGAAGTGTCCCTCCATTTCATCTGCCAAATGGCCTGGACTTTACTCAGGACTGGTCTCCAGTCTGCTGTATATTCTCCTCTATCTTTTTCACAAATCTTGGTAACACATCATTTGCTCTTAGAAAGTGTTAAATTACAACCAGAAGGAAGAGAGAAAGATTTTCATCACATGGGATTTTCTGAATCAAGAGCAAGATCCTTTGAATGCATTAAATAGACTGCCACACTGAAAGTCCGTAGCTTTATCTCCCTGTTGGAATGTGTTGTTTTGCAGCATGTTGTGTCACAGCATGGAGGGGACTCTGTATTAAATTCACCAGCTGTTTTTCTTTGAGAAATGTATGCTATAATCATGTTATCAGTTTACTCATTTCTATAACAATTTTCTATTTCACATCCTTTACAATCTGTTTGCTCAGATATTCTGGAAGAAAATATTCTTCAACTTGTCAGCTTTGTTGTAACACTTCAGGAAAGAATAAAAGAGGGGAACCTTGCTCTGACTTGACACATATGAAGACCAACCTCTCTGCTATGTAGATTTTTTAAAAAGCCAACAAATACCCACCACAAAAAAAAAAAAACCTCCAGTTCAGGCTTTATTCTACATCAATGAATTCACTGGAATCTAATCTGCCATAAAAGAAGGGTAAACATGAAGATCTAGTTATGTACATAACTATCACTTCATCAGCTGAGACTGTAATCCTGGCAGGAGGGAAGAGGAAAAGAATAAATCACTGGATATCCATGTTGCAGTTGGCAGCATTTTGCTACAGAAATTACATAGGGAGCTCTAGCTTCCACCATAAGACCTTTGCCCAGAACCTAAGCCGCTCAAGTGAGTCATCTTTGTCCTACACCATCCTCATTCTCTGGACCCTAAGAGACAGTTGTTTAGTTGCAAACAGTCATTTGGAGAAGCAGAACTCCAGGCAGGTACATAATAAACTGACGATGAGACAGGCACTGACTAGCAAAAGACCTCATTTAGTTGAATTTGGGGTTTGCTTGTCTCTCTATATAATAAAGATGTATGTAGTTATATCACTTCAGTCAGAAGAATACAGTAAAGCTAACCTCAAAAGCACTAAAGCAAAAGCCTCTGAAGGCTTTACCAACTCCTTCCAGAAATGTCATTCAATCAACAAAAGCAGTATTGTCACTCACTCTCCAAAGTAAAAACACTTTTCCTTTTATAGTCCTAATAAGAAGAAAATAATGTGAGCTTCATTATGAGAAGACTGCCAATTAGCATGTGAGTTAAAGATGGAAGCTGCTAACTGAAAGCAATACAAAGATTCCAACAGGATTTACTGAATAAAATACCTTTGAGTGATGGTGTGAGATAATTGGAGATTCTGAGCTTAATATTGCACTTAATGACTTTACACTTCATTACAACTAGTCCTAATCTGAATCTGAACAGACTCTTATACTCCCTAACTTTGCCCTTATCCTGAGATATCTGCTTCTGTCAAGATGTTGGTCATCTTTAAAATGGGAGTATCCATATTCCTCCTTCTCAGGCAGACTTACATGTTCCTATTCCTATATGTCTATTCTCAGATATCTAAATATTTCTCTGTTGTATATTCATCATTCAGCAAAAAGAAGTCAAATAGGTCTGATTAATCCAGAATCTCAAAGTTCTCACATCAGAGAGGCACATCACAGTGGTAGATCTTTCTCATATGATAGACCCTGGAGTTAATTTGTTTAGAAGAATGTTGTCGTATATAGAGATTTCTCGCGTTTCCCAAAGTAGCAGTGTACCTAAACAACAGATGTGGCTTCAGATTTATTATAATAGTGTTGATATATGTTACCATGTGCTTGTCAAGCTGAGAGGTTAGCTCAGATTATTTGAAGGCTTCACTTAATTGATTTTTTTTTCACGCACAGCTACATTCTCTTTTGGCTCAAACTAGCACAGCAGCATTGCATTTGATCAGTAGAGATACGGGCATTTAAAGGGTCAACAGAGTATATTGGTCAAACTCAGCTTTCAGTTGCTATAAATTGAGAGATACTTAATTGATTTCAGCTAATGTATTATAGTGTTGCACTTCTACATTTGGGAACCAAATTTGGGCCAAGGACAGTAAGGACTGCAGTCGCAAAACGACTCTGACAGAGAAGTAGAATTTAAACTCAGGGCTTTAGGGGCAGGTAATAAGCAGTCTGTGGCAACACTGGGCTGGGTAACTGACCTGCCAAAAAGGCAACTACAGTTAGCCCATAGATGGGTTACAGATAGATTGATCCCAGCTCTAAATTTCTAGCACTAGCTAGGGTATTTAACTGTTGGATAGCAGTTTGTGTTGTGACTGCAGCACAGGTATAGTCCAAGTTATACAACTCTGCAAAAAAACCCCATTGATTAACCAGTCACCTACTGCTGATAACATTTTTTCAAACTAATTCAAAAGAGTTCCTTACCACAGCTCCATTTCTAGAAGGTAGCTTAACACTTTCCCATGGTGTCATTTACAAAACAGCATGAAAACAACAGCCTCCAGGTGCTGTGAATTTCAAGCTGTTCCTTGTGAGATACGTACCATCAAGACTCCTTAATTTAGTTTTGGCAATCCCATATTTAACCATGTTGTTAAGCATGCTGAAGGAAAAGAGTGAAAGGGCTTTTCTCAGTTTTCATGTAAGTGTTGCTATAGAGCTTGCAGGGTGATTGTTTTTCAAATTTCCTTTGAAGCACAATTGTTCTTTTATCTCTTTTCTTGAACATTATAATCTGAGCTGAGAGGTTATGAAAGTGCATTTCAAAGTTGCATACCAAGTGTGTGCAAAACTCCTAAGACTGAGATATTTTGAAGCTGGTTTCACTTATTGAAAGGGTACTGTAGTATGACCACAATTAGGACAGAGAATCCTGTGATTGGAAAACATGCTTAAATGTCATTTTATAGATACAGTTTCTGTGTTTAATATGAAATGACATGTTCTAAACTCACATTTGGTTTTTGAGATCACACCCTGCACTACTTTCTGTTTTCTTCTTGAGCTAAAATGGTACACAAATATCAGTGAGCCATGTGGAATTAAACAAAGTCTGTGCCTTTCTACTCATAATCATAAAGATGCTTTTATCAATGTGAGGCCCACTCATTTTTGTGGAGACTGATAGAGAATATCAGTGAGCACAGAAAACTCTGTGAAACCATCTGGCTTTGGCTTGTCAAAAAGTGAGACCTTCTGGGAGCAGGGAGACGGGGACAAGATAGGAGCTGAATGTTACCCCAACACTGGCCATGCCATTGCCAAGGAGGAACCAGCCTGTGGCACCTGAGAAAGGCTGGGCTAGCAGCCAGAGACAGGTCCCATTGACTCTCTAGTGATCACCTAATGAAGGCAGGGAAATTAGTTGAGTCAGGTCAGGGATCACCTTATGAAATTCAAACAATTTGAAATGGTCACCTGTGACATAGCTCAGGAAGGAGATAAAATGGAGGCCCTGACCATCGGCAGCATGGAAAAAGCCCCAGGGTAGGCTGAGCAAGAACAGTCAGGGCTAACAGTGCCCTCAGAGTCCACTCAGCAGCCAAAATACTGAATGTCTTGGACACTTTCTTTAGGACTGTGATTATTGTGACTGGTTTAGTGCTACCTAAGCTAAATCCAGACTTCAGTCCTCCATTCCAGGTCAAAATATTATTTTTGCAAAGAAAGCCTAAACCGTAAAAGATACAACTCAAAGATATATGAGAGAAGTGGTTTAATCTACAGATGAACCAAGGAAGTACAGATCCAGGTTTAGTCTCTAAATAAAAAACATCTCAGGTACTCCTTGTAAACACACAACCATCTGTAACAGTGCCATCTTTTACAACTTAAATTTAGTATGTGAAATGAAAATGTCTTGATCACAAAAAGCCTACTTCTAGTAGATGTAAAACTTTCCTGTACCTCAGGTCTCAGAGCTAATGAAACTGGTAAAATTCCGTAAAAGTTTTCTTGAGAAGAGTTGTCACAGAGAGCCTCCTCATTCTTTCTTTCTATTCTGTGCCCAGCTGAAGCATTAGTTCCCAAAAGTGCACCAATTAGGAGGTTTTGTAAAGTTTCCAAGTCACATTTCTGTGGGATGAGGAAGTCCAGCATAATGACTATCTGAAAGACACAGCACATCAGCTGAGCTATGAATGCTGCTTCCTTTCCAGCTTTTCTTTGACCATTATTCATTTATTCATTAAAGAAAGTACTAGTAACTAGTACTAGTAACTGCTGTGCTTTCAAAATTTGCCAGTCCATGGTTCTGGAGATGAAAATCTCCTTTATCCTTTCACTTCCTGATGCTTTGGGGTTGTTCTGGAAAGCCTGGCTACAGCTAAGAAGTTGGTTCAGTGGCCTCAGTCACGGCACCCTGTGATGGTGACTGCCATGCTCTGCTGTATGTGAAGGACAGAGAAATAACTGCCCTAATTATGCCCAAACAACTCTGTGTCACCAATGAACATCTGCAAATTATTTTATTTTCAGTACAAAAGTCCACATGCCACTCACTCTTGATCTGATGCAGTACTTCCACTAACAGTGTGTGGATTATATATGACCTAAGGAGAGGAACAGGTATTGGTTATTTATTATTGCTTATAGGTTTTTTTTTTTCCT
The DNA here is from genome assembly GCA_033439905.1 of Ceryle rudis. Taxonomy (NCBI): domain Eukaryota; kingdom Metazoa; phylum Chordata; class Aves; order Coraciiformes; family Cerylidae; genus Ceryle; species Ceryle rudis. The sequence continues at coordinate 35,432 of JAAGNO010000946.1, forward strand.
GGGGGAACCATTAATACCCCTAGTTTTCTTCCACCTCTTTAAATAAATATAGGTCAAAGGTTTCTGAGCATCAAGCGGTGGTGATTCATCTGCATCAGTGTAAGTCACCATGGTCCCCCAGAAAAGGAACTGGAGGGGAATTATACATGCCCAAGCTTTCCCAGCCTCATACTGTACACACAACTTTCTCAACAACTTAAACCCACGGGATTGTGGTTGAGAGTGGTAAAGTCACCATCTAACACACAACTAGTCATGCTTCCCTTGCTACCACAAGTAGAAGAGGACAAAAGAGAGAGAGCAGAGAAAAAACATGGACAGATTAAACCAGTCATGTTTTAGGGTGCCGCATTTGAATTCAGGAGTAAGAAGTAAGATCCAATGCTCTTCCTAAAAGAAATCTGGTGTAATCAACATGATTAAAATTCCTGATTTGGAATCCCTGAGGTAAATATCTCAGCTCACGCTTTAGAGCTAAATGTTTCAACAAGAGCATTCAAGTTTAGGAAATGGTTTGAGGTAAAAGCAAGCAAGGCAAAAACCCAGCCTGGAAGAATGTCTCAATCCCCACAGCGCTCTGGCAGGTTGTTTCCTGAAGGTAAAAGACACATGCCAGAACTGCAGTACGGGCTTGTGAAATGGAAAATGAAAGGGAGAAACTAGCCAACTTCATAGAAAAATTTAATCTTAAAATAGAGGGGGGTTAAGTGAGCGGCATCCTGCAGAGAGCAGAGACTATAGGCTCATTTCTGCTCCTAGGGCTTCTCTGCTGCCTGCAATCACTAAGGGCTGTAATTTAAAACTCAGAACAATGCATTAATAAATCTGATGAATAACACGCTGAGCACAAGCCAGACTTGGGAGCTGCAGTAAATGCTGGAAAGCTGATGTGGCTACAAAAACGTTGTCTCATGACCAGCCTGGATTGCTTTTACATGAGTCACCTGACCTCAGAACGAAGGCCTGCGAGGGCTGGGCATTCTGATCACCGTTATTAGGAGTTTATTGTTTCTCAGATTTCACACTGATGGACTGTTATTCCAGAAAATGACAATGCATCTGATGGAAGCATCCTTTGGGTGTGGTCAGTGATTCATTTCCAGTGCTGTGATAAAATTGCACAAATGTTTTGGTTACCAGATAATCAGGATGGTAACCTGGTGACTACACTTACAGGACTCTCTAATGTGATATTAAGAGAACCTAGTATATCTTTGTGATTATGTTTTTGCTGCCTGTGAAACATGACTGCATCAGAAGAGTAAGTCAGGTCTACACAACCGGATCACTGTAAAATGGCTAAAATATAAAAAGAAGTGCAAATATAGCAACTTAAGGGTCCCGAATTATTGAGAGACATGAAAAGTATTTAAGCATTTCTGCTCCAATTTTTAAAATTAAAAAAAAAAAAAAAATCTTTTTCTCACTTACAGGAAGCTCTACTGTAGGTGAAGTGGGTATTGGCATAGGAGTCACTAGAATCCAGAAACAAAAAATTTATTAAATGTGATTTCACATTTATTTTCCCTTCCAGGGAGGGAGCACTATGAACTGAACTTTTAATCTGAGTGATTGATATGCCAATATATACCACCTTTGGCTTTGATCTTTCAGTCCTACCACAGTGTAAATTTGGCCTCATATTTAAAACTTGGAAAATCCCCTGGTTATAACATCTGCTTTTTCTCACTTCCCATTCTGAAATAGTCTTTTTTGTGGTTCCTTTGAGAAGTGTAGCCCAGCATGTCTTGAACTTTCATTTCATTGTGTATTTAGACAACTAAGACCACTGCTTCAAGATTTTTCTTGCTATTACGTTGCAACAATTCTCACAGATCTTAATAATTAAAAAAAAAAAAAAAAAAAAAAGTGTGCATTCAGAACAACGCAAGTGTGTATGAGTTTTAAGTACTTGCTAAAGTCTCATTAAGTTCATGCCTGAAGTAAAATCCACCTAAGTATTTTGCTGAATAGAGCTCTTTTGGGTTTGATCCAATCCACACTGAAGCCAGTCAAAAATTCCCATTGACTTCAGTGGGCTCCCAGCCGATTCCTGGGAGGTACTGAGTGTGTGAAGTTCAGCACTTCTCCTGCCAAACTTCAGTTCTTGCTCTGACATGTGTTCTTTAGTTTTTTTACACTGTTTCCTCTCAACAGAGAAACATAAAATTTTTAAGGCCTCACTGAAAGTCCAGAAGAGTTTTCCAACACTGTTTTAAATGTACTTTTGTCAAAAGTGAAGCATTTTGATACCAAAGCTCTTAGAAGGGTGCTTGACGTTTGGATGGTAGAGGTGGGGAGCTGGCACCCAAGAAGGTGTAGGAGGAATTCTGAGCTTCTCAAACAGTTTGAGTCATAGGATATACCTGCTAGAGGCATCAGAACAAAATTTAAATTTATTACTTGGAGATTTCAGTTACTAGGCCATCAGAGTACATAGGGCATGTCATGTCTTTCAGATCCAAGCACAGCTGGAGCACAGAGACTAAGAGGCCCAGAGGTCCCTTGCCCCCATCTCCAGAAGCCTTTGAGAGAAGCAAGGCACCACTAAAGCCGCTACTCATAGCTGCATTAGCCTTTCTGTTCCCAAGGATACATCAAAATGCCAAGTGTGTGGGGGCAAGGGCATTGCCCTTGCTGGATCCATGCCTACAGTTGCCAGTATTAATTCCTAGGGTAGTCCTGGTTTAGTATGGAGCTTGGCATCCAAACACTACTTCCCCTGAAATACCTTGGCTCTCTGGAGTGCACCCTGTTTTTACCCCACCACCCTCACAAGAGAGAAGGACTCAAATATTTCTCTTCAGTTATTTCTATGAGAAGCCTTCTGCACGTGTTTACAAATGCAGAGGTGAAGGACTGTGTTTATTTCAAGTGACAGCTGAATTATGAAATGCTTTCCACACCTGAAATATTACATAAAGCATAGTGGCAGAAAGAAAACAGAAAATAAAGTGAGAAAGTTAGCAATAAAAAAGAAAAGCTATATTTATACAGTGAGTTGCATGTGAAAGATGAGGGGACTGAACTTTCTTCATGGGAAGTTAAGTCTCTATTTCTGTGCTTGGTTAGTCACTGTACTGGCTTTAGACTGGACTTTCACAATAACAAGGATTCAAAGTATGTTTGTCCTGTGAAGAGAAAAATGAAAATCATTGTCAATTATCTCCTTTAAACACTTTTTCCTCCTCCCTCTTCTCTGCTGCCTGTTCACAGCAGTGGCTCTTCCAAGTCAAAGAGGTATTCAGAAGAAATGGTGATTTAAAAAATCACCTGTTGATACTACTTTGAACTTGTCCTCTCCTACACTAAATTCAGCAGTGATGTAATAATTCCTTCAGTGTGGTGCACAACCTGATCGTTGTTTTGGAAGAACCTTGTCCTTCAGTCATTACCAGTTAAAGCAAAACTTCTCTCTATTTCATTCAGAAAATGATTAGGATATATATTCTTTTTTTTTACCGTGTGAAGCAGTACTTCCTAGAATAAACACAGACTAGAAAGCTTATTGGAGCATGTAAGTTCAGTGACTTCTTTTACTCCATGAGAAAAATAACAGATTAATTGGTATCTTTGTTCCCCAAAGGGAAAGTGGTCATATTCTCTCCATCAAAATTTGGAAAAAGAAAAAAAAAAAAAAAAAGAGAGAGAGAGAGAAAGAAGAAAGCCTTTAAAACAAGCAAAAACCTAGAGACTTCTCTCTCACACATCACTCTGGTAGTATCTGGAGAAGAGGACAAAATGGGAGACTGGTAGGTAAGAGGAAAAATGTAGAAATTTGGGTTTGTTTTATTTTAGTTTTTGTATTCCACAATAGATTCTTAAAAAAGAATTGCTGGTCAGGAAAGCTACAGAGTGAAGAAAAGGAGTACAACAGAGACTATACCTAAAAGATGTCAACAGTGTCCACCAGCAGAGAATCATAGAAATATTACAAATGGAGAAATGCCAGAAACTCTACCAGTGGAAAGAGAAATTGAATAATTGAGCAGAGAAAGCAGAGAAAGCCTCCACCCTTCATACTTCCCTGATCTCTTAAGATTAGCTAGTGCTAAAGATTTAGAGGATTCAAAAATCCTCTCAGTGACTGTTTTCCTGGTGCTTCTCTGGCAACCTAGCCACCCTGTAGACTAACTTAAACCAAAAGACAGTGATTTATATTACTGTAGGTCACGCAATGTCTCTTCATCATTCCAAGAAAATCCCAAACATTTTCTTTCTTAGTGCAGCATTATCTTATGTTGTGCAGATATCTACGTAAAGGCAGCATACCAAAATACCCAGTTGGAATGCAGAGGTTTAATAAATCCTTATATTTTCAGATAATTTAATAGAGTTGGTATTATTATAAACACATGAAAACATAAGCTTTTAAGCTTTGCATCTCACCAGCATTGTTTCTCTCCTTGTTTTATCAGCAGCTATACTAATGGTTACACCAGAGCAACCACGTTACAGTTTTTTTCTCCCACAGATGACACTGCCTGGGCAGAATACAATGCTTGGCTGGAAACCAAGAACTCCTTGAGATTCTCACAGACAGGGAAGGTGGGGGGAAGAGTGGGCTATGTGAGTAACTGGCATATGCCTGATTTCAAAACAGCAGTTACTAATGAACAGCATAGATATCTTGCCCAGGACAAGGCTGTGCTGTTTTCATTGTGGCTTTCCAAAACCAAAGTGAATTAGACTGTCACTCTGTAATGCACACTGCTGCTTTACCTGATGCATTACTGCTACGTACCTGAAGCTCAAACTAGGTTTAACAGTTTTAGACTAATTTGGAGCTTTGTTTTAGAATGACGACATTTTTTTTTAACATTCTAAGTTATCTTTCACTTCATAAAGAGTAGATCATGAATTTAAGAGCATCTAGAGAAAGCTTATGGCTCTAAAAATTTTAAAATAAAAGTGATCTCCTAAAAAGTGTGTATGTTAGTGAGGAAATTGCCAAATGCTTCACAATAAGAAGTAAATTTAAATTAAAACAAACAAACAAGCAAAACCCCAAACAAACCAACCCATACTTTTTTTTCCTTCCTAACTTCTACTCCCTGCCCTCAAGCCTCCAGCATCTCTTGGGAGCTCTTCTGATTACCCTCTTAGGCAATTGCTTTTAAACTAAGCAACTCCAGAGTAGCAAGTCTGGAAAAATTGTTTTGTCTTTGTCCTAAGGCAGAATATCTCATTAAACGTAAACTCATAACAGAATAGTGATATCTGTGATTGTCTGGTTTGTCAGACATAGAGCAGGAGTGGTATCTCTTACTACATGGCACCACTGGATTGGAGCTGCACGTGCTATACAAAATGACAAGGTTCACTGTAACAGCTATATGTACTGGAGGTCTATATACTGTCATTCATCTGCCATAGTGAAATTAGGTAATCAAACAAATCTTGTAGTTCATGAGTTAAAGTTGTCATATTATATAGTTCCATTCATCTAATGATTTAAACCAGCATCAGTTCTGTGCAATGAGTGCAGATAATGAGTATTAAGAGCACTTGCAATCATTGTAATGCCAAATACTTTACACACAGAAGTTTGGAATTTTTCCCTAAAAGAAAATTACAAGAACTGAAAATACTGTAACTTTCCAGAGGGAAAAAAAGCCACACTGCTATTTCATCTCTCTTAGATCTTTGTTAACCACATCAGGAAGAGAAGAAGGAGTAGCTCTCTTCTTTTTTATTACTGTGTTTAGGTTTGATTCAATGGCTCAAGGAACGCAGATCTCCCCTTAGTTATTCAGTAACTTCTTATGACAGGTCCAATTGTGCACTCTGTAAGAAACTCATGTTTCATATTTGAAAAAGATAAAGCTATTCAATAGAGATTAGGGACTTTGTGGGAGTATTATAAAGAGATGCAGGCAAGTACTAAAACACTGCACACCCACCTGTATCTGCACAGTGATAAAAGAGTGAAGAAAATCTACATGGTAACAGGGTAAGACATCCATTGCTTTCAGATACCAGATGAGCTGAATATTTGGGAAACACCTATGAATACAGTCCAGATTTTGTGAAAGGGCATGGCTGATTACTCAGAAGTTTCAGTTTTTATTATCAAAAAGATGCTCAGGCATCTTACCTACATGCTGTTGCTCCAGCTGAACCAACTTTCATTTCTCCTTCATTTTAATGGCTTTAATGATTATTTTAACAGCATAATTACCCTGGATAACATCACAGGAAGTTGTACATGCAGTCTGGTTCTTAAGTTCACTGAAATTTGGATGAATTTTACCAAACTAACATGGGAGGGGCAGAGGAAGCACGAAAACTGATAGTTTACAAGACTTTTGATATAGAAACTGGCAGTTTTTGCAGATATTTTGCTCTGAGGTTTAGGTGTTAGTAGATGCCAGGAGTCAAGAGAGAGTACAGAGGAAGACAAACCCATGGCGTTTTCAACTGGAAAGAGTTTGAAAGAATCCTCGAAATTGTTAGTTCCTGAGTTTCAGATGGATCTTGAACATATGGCTGAGTCACTTCTGAGTAGCTTCTAGTGACCGAACGTGGTCTGGGGAGATGCACAAGGACTTGAGAAAGTGTGACTTAGCTTCATTTGTTTCTAATCTTGTTTCTCTCTCCCCACAACAAAAATGAAGGGCTTAGAAAATAATTTTCTTTTCAGGACAAAAAAGGAGAGTTTAAAATTTTGTGGTTTCCCCTATGCCTACCCCAGCTCTGAATTACCTCAGTACTAGTGTATCTGTGCACAGGCCAGCATAAAGGAAAAAGCACAGAACAGCAATGATTGCTCAGCAGTCAGCACTGTACATGAGGCAGGGATTTTCCAGGTCATTTTTATCCAGTTCATCACTACAATTTGCTGGTCCAATTCTGCCAAATCAGCAGAAGTACTTCGTAAAAGAAAGCCTCATCCAGTTTTGCATAGGCAGCACTCTAAGAGTTCGCAGCATTACTAGCACTTTTCATCAGAGCTCCACTGTGAATTGAACTTTTAAATAAAGCACACAAAGATTAGAAAATTCTGACCACTGCTGGATATCTGCATATCCCCAAGTCAATTTTTAACAACTGATAATTTTGCCCAGTTGAAATAGCAATATGGTTCTTGCATATACCCGGCTGAGACGTGAACTGAAGTGCTGCAAAAATATATCCAAGGGAAGGTTGCAAAACCCATGCTCATTTGTGGTTTGATTGATGTACCCAGGAAAAAGTAAACAGTTTTGCCTATTGACTGGACAAAAGAATGGCCGGAATCAAATCATGTAAGAGAGGGGGAAAAAAAAGTAAAGTAAAATTGAGAAACATTTAATTCTGGGCACTCAGACAACACTTCAAAAATCCATTTAAAAAGGGGATACTTAGTATCCCAGAGTAACAGTCTGCAGTTATTGAAGTACAGCACTGTGGGATTTATTTAAGACTGGACAATACCTTGTACTGCCCCTAGACCTGCTGAAGGCAATGTAGACTGAGTTATTATACCATGAAAGCAGATATAGTCTAGTTCTAATTCAGGTGAAAGCAAGCAGTTTTCAGTGGGAAAATCTTTGGTTATCACAGAACCATAGAAAACTTAAAGACTTTGACTTTCAAAGTCTTTTATGGCTTCCCATTACTCTGCCCTAAAGGAGATGCGACCATATCCACGCAATTCCTGACAAATTGTTCTCCTCCCGATCCTTAAGCTCTCCCAAGGAGATTTCACAGCCTACCCAGGTGATTTATTGTCCTCTAAGTCTCTTCAGCAGGAGACTGGTGCAGGTGCATGTCAGGGAGAAGGAGAAGCAGCTGGAGGGCAGGGAGAGGCAGCCCACCTGCAGCCCACTTCAGGCAGCCCTGGTGAGCTAAAGGTGAGCAGCTCTTTGCCTGCACAGACAACTCAGGCTTGACAGTACACAAGACAGCAGGAAATGTTGCTCAAAAAATGATCTTTCTGGGTTAACTGAGCCATTGTTGTTTTAGGCAAGTACTAAAACACTACACACCCACCTGTATCTGCATAGTGAAACAACAACGGAGAAAATCTATGTGGTAACAAATGGTTTCAGATACCAGGTGAGCTGGTACATCTTTGTTTCATACAACATGCTTTGAAGGGCATGGCTGTACACGAAGCCTTTCCAGAAGCACAGGAGCTCTCTGGAAGACATTCAGTATATGTCACATTCCTTTTAAATGGGTGCTTTAGCTACTTTAGGAACATCTCACCTGCTGACCAAAGCCTATCTTGGTGACAATAAAGAGATCCTTGGGGGAAAGGTTAAGCCTCCAGGAGGAAGTAAGTATCAATGTGGGAGAGCTGGAGTGAAAATAACAGCAGTGTGTGACTTTCTCTGTGACTTCACACGCAGGCAAAGCCCTCGTACTTTGCTGTTGTATAACATTGCTAACCTACAACCCATTCTACCTAGCCCAGGCTCTCAGCTTGTGTCTTGTCTCCATGCTCATTTGAAGTGATACTCTGAAAATCATTATCCTGACCTTGCACACTAACTGCAATCTTCTCATAACATTCCCCCTGTGACTGACTCCTTCCCAAATGTTTCTCTGACCTTGTAATGTCTTCTTAGTCTTCATCCCTATCTACGCCTACCCTGTCATTAACTTGCAACAGATAGATTGATTCTTACTTTCAATGCTATCAAACTAAAGCTGGACAGCAAGGTTATAAAATCAATTGAATCAGCCATTCACATAAACGTTGCTTCTCCAAAATGTCATATCTATACTGAAGCATTATGACTAGAATTGATTGCAGCTGGATCTGACTGATAGTATCATTGGATCTGACAGGATCTTATGATAACATCAGTAGCAGGACTTTTCATTCACTGAAAGTGAGCTCTGATCATCAGGTAGGACTGTGGCCACAGCTTCCATCTCATCCTCTCATTTTTATTAGAAACACTGCATGTATTCAGGGCACTAGCTAAGAACTTGTATTTCACTGACACCACAGTTCATTTCTTTTTACGCTCCTGCATCCTGGTGTAGAAAGGTTTTGCTTATGCTGTTGCAAAATTTCATTGAGTACACCAAAATGTATTTTCTTGTATTTGTAATATAAATGGTCTTAGAAATGTAAGCATCACACAAAAAGACCTCTAAATAGGTTTCAAATATGATCCTGTCTCTAAAAATGACCGCAACAGTGGACATGTTCTTCTGCCAAACTAGATGTCCCTCCAACCATGTTTTGCTTTTACCTAGAAGTAATATTTGTTCTTGTGGTAGCTACATTTTTGTACCCAGCTTCCTGCTCTGTAATACTATATGGCATCCAATTTGTAAGGCGCTGCTCTTCTTGGGATGCAGGCTATGTCTTTGCCACCTTAATGAAGTTAAATATCACTTTCATGCCAGCTATCACACTTTCAAACTTTTCTTTACATTCTCTGCTTATCTTGACCAAGGAACCGTATTGCTTTTTTTCAAGTTTTCAGCCTTTCAGACGAGACCCAGAGAAGCGCTCTCCAGCTCAGCATGCTATCAGTATCACCCAGCCTTTTTGAGCACAGGAAAGAGAGGGGGTCAGTGAGATGTGGGGCGCACAACACACATTAAATCCCACTGTAAGCTTTTTCCCTGTTGCTGACATTGGTATGGACACATCAAGGACAGAGGTAACACAGCAGCACAGAGCTCAGTCTGGATGGTGAAGGCCCATCTGAGAGTTAGGGTCATCACCTATTCAGAATCACAGTAATGTAGGCACATTGCTCCTGGCAGATTAAACTAGAAAGAAAATGGTATAAAATTAGGTCAGGTATGGCTACAAAAACAGTGGCAGTGCATTGAAAACTGAGCTGCTCTTACAATCTCATCCAAAATTCTGGTCCAACACATGCATGATACAGCTAAGCTAGAATATCAAAATATGGTGCAAGGTAAAAATCAAGGCTGAGATATTTCAGTGCAGCATGATGTATCAGTTTAAATTTAACACCTATTAGCATGTATATAGGACTCTTCCTTGCTATCATTCATTTTTCTTCTCTGTTTCATTTTTACATGCATATGTAGAAATATGCTGATCTTTATGTTTTCTCCCTCTTGTCTAACAGAAACACTGTGAAACATTCATAAAACCTGACTACCTAGTCCTAAATAAATCCTTACAATTTACTAGTTCAGAACCTACACTAACTTCCTAATTAGTATTCATACACTGCTTCAATTCAAACCCAAATCTGTCTGTTATTAGGTTATCACTAAGGCTAACAGCTTCATTCTCTCATATCTAATCATACAATGATACCTACTATAAAGTGACATTCTATCACTAATATTTTTTTTTTTTTTTAGATCTATATGGAATAACTGCAACTAAAACTACTGTCATACAGTTCGGTGGACCTGAATCAATAATTTTGCCAGCTGATGAACTGGCCTCCCATGTTCCAGATTTCCTTTCCTTAGCCTGTCATGTGTGGCCAGACTCCATTAGATTGTCCATTTAGCTTAGCATCAACAGTTATGCTGTAAACATATGCTTTTATGAATATGTCCTTGAAAAATTGGCTATCAGGAAAATTTTTCTTTGAAATAGATGTTTATAAAGATCTCTAAGTAGTGTTAGAGCTTCTTCTACTGGGAAAGTTTATTCAGGGTTTAATGGGATTAAAATTTTTCTTTGCAACATACTCATTATGAGCTACTGTTCACCTTTTGAAACAAAAATGCTAGCTTGGGAGTGCTGTCTTCTATTTAAAAATTAAAAAAAAAAATAGTGTAGATGACAAAGTTCAGATAATTGGACAGAGCAGCAGAGCTTAAACCAACAATGTATTCAGCATACTGACATGTGGTATCTTTTGAAATCTCTATAGGGTCTTTTAGCTTACAGTGAGCGATTTCAGAATCCTGGACTATTGCATAATAAAGGGTTTGCTCTTTCAGGCTTGCACCAATTTCCAAAGGTATAATTATTGTTTCAGCTTCTCCTTTCTACCAGATCAATTCATATCCTACTTGGTAAATATGCACATTTCTGTAGTCCCAGTCCAGAATCCTGCAAGTAATGCCAGAACTCTGAAAAAAAAATACAAAAAGAAGTCAGAAGAATGCTATTAATGAAGCATCAGTATGGTCTGTCATTTCAGTACACTATTCTCAGTAACACATAATAAACCTAAAGCTGGTAGAAAGCCAGTAAAGCAGGGAAATGGGAAAAGGAGTACTAAAAACCACAGCCACTGGAATAGATAGACAGAATCCCAATGGCTGGCTTCCTGACACATTGGGTATCTCCAGTAGCCCAGCTTCTCAGGGGGGCTGTGGAGCCTGTGATTCAGATTTAAGGTTTCAAGTACTAACTGCAAAGTTTTAAAGGCCATGTTTTTTGGATTAGTCTGGTTGCTATGAGCTTTACCCCGTTCCCAAAGTGAAAAGACCATCTAGGCTCCTGTTTCACACTGGTTTTCTGAACTGGATGGAACTGAATGGTGGAAAAAGAATGAATTCTATTATTTTTCTACCTCCTAATCTGAACAGCTCTATTCTGTCCTCGTATTGAGCCTAGTACAATTTGTTTAATTCTCAAGTGAGACTGAATGTCAAACTTCACCAAGTGTTAAACTACTGGCCAGCTGAACCAGGAGTGGTATTTAGCAAGTTATTCATCCTGCAGCAACCTGATGATGTTCCAAGTAACAGACTTGTGCAGCTTGCAGGAAGATTTCCCCTTACCCTCATCAGGAATGTCATGTAATTCTTTGATCTTTTGCTTATCTAGTGAAACAAAGTTGTAACTCAGTCAAATCGGCACCTCACTTGACTGAACAATCTCAGAAAAGTTATCTTGGTCAAGCCAAGCCATCAAGAAGATCAGTCAGCCTCCTGATGCAAGAGGACATTCTCAGAGATGTAAGACTTAAATTGCGGAGGGGAGACAATCTAAAGATAGAGGCAATATATTTAAACAGCCATGACACTAAGAGCTGGAATTAATATTTATTGCCTACGCAAGCAAATATGCTAAAAGAGAGACAAGTATCCTGACAAGTGAGAGGGACGTGGTAGCCCTATGGTGGCCAGTTAACATACAATAGTGTTGTCTCCAGGAAACAAAAAGATTGTGTCATATGCCCTGTGTCCCAACTCCTGTGGCCGCATTTTGAAACATCCACTCTTCTTTCCTCCCAGCAAAAATACCCTAAAACACCTCCTTCTGCTTACCTGACTCTGGCCAGATCTTGAGACCACCACGATAAATGCAGCAAGCAAAGCTCTGCCAGTCCTGGAGAATACTCTTTTTCATAGCAGTGAAGGAAAACGCATGTATGCTGCTGTTCCTTATGCTGTGTTTTTCCTATGACTGAAAGGCCATGGTTTCCAAACCTACTGCTTAGCAGTTGATGTGCATTCATATTGCATGAAAAGGTGGGGAGGTTAAATATGTAACAGGATGTAATAAAAAAACAACCAAACAAACAAAACCCACAGACAACCAACCAAACAAAACAACAAACCAAACAAACCCAAACCAACAAAAACAAAACAAAAACCACAAAACCAAACCAAACAAACAAAAACAAACCAAAACAAAACAAAACAAAAACCAAACACAAAAAAAACCTCCAACACCCAAGAAGTAAATCAAAGGCAGAAAGTCAACCAAATCAGATTCAGGATAAATAAAATATGTAACCTTGAAAAAAAAAAAAAAAAAGAGCAAGCCAAGTGATTAGAATTTTAAAAATGTTTTTAAAGAGCCTTAAAGACGATGAATTCAGTGCAAGAAGACAACAATGAAAGTGCAGCAGTAGATATACTAGAGAAACGTGCTGTAATAAAATGGCTTCTGCAGCACTTGCAACAAATCTGGGATATTTCTTTGACACAGTTTGGCTAAATTATAGAATCATAGAATGGTTTGGGATGGAAGTGATCTTAAAGATTAGCTCCCTGCCTTGGGCAAGGATACGTCCCACTAGACCAGATTGCGCAACCCCCCACCCAACCTACTCTTGAACACATTGGTGATGGAGCAGCCAGTTTCCTTGGGCAACCTGTTACAGTGTCTCACCACCTTCATAGTGAAGAACTTCTCCCTAATTTCTAATCTAAATCTACTCTCTCCCAGTTTAAAGGCATTACCCCTTGTTCTATCACTACAAACCCTTGTAAAACAGCCCTCCCCAGCTTTCTTGTAGGCCCCCTTCAGATACTGGAAGGCCACAATAAGGTCTCTCGGGAGTCTTCTCCAGGCCAAACAACCCCAACTCTCTCAGCCTGTCTTTGTAGGAGAGATGCTCCAGCCCTCTGATCATTTTTGTGGCTCTCCTCTGGACCTGCTCCAACAGGTCCATGTCCTTCCTGTGTTGGGGGCTCCAGAGTGGGATGCAGTACTCCATCCAGGTGGTGTCTCACAATAATTGGGATGAATTCACAGATATGCAATGTAGAAGCAATAAGAAGCTCCTGAAGAAAGCCTGAGGGCTTGATTCACCCACTGCTACAATCTCACTTTAGTACACTAGAATCAAGCTGGAGTTCCAGCTGATCCAGAGAAGGCAATTGTTAGGTGAGACAGAGAATGGCTAGACCTCCTAGTTAACTGCTGGGACCAAGGAAGCACCAGCAAAAATTTTGGAATCACTGACTGTTTAGATACTGGCAGTCACACAGTCACAAGCCTAGAAGTGCCGTAACACAAGACACCAACACATCCTGTAACATTTTGGTTTACCATTTCTTCATGTGAGTGTCTATCCTGTACAGACACATCAGTACAGAAACCAGCTCCAGGGGAAGCAGTAAGCATTGCTCCTAGGTACCTATTTCATTATGAATACTTCAACATAACTTTAGTTGGTTTTCCACCTCAAAATAGCAGCAGGCACATTTCAAGTACAGAAAAAAAAAAAAAAAAAAAAAAATCACAAAAAAAGAGCCCAGGTTTAGTTGCTGCATTTAACAAACAGCGGCTGCATTTCTCCTTGCTCTGAAAGTGCAAGCAAAATGTGAGCAAAGCCAATGGCACTGACCTTCCTATTGTCAACGGGAGAGCAACAGATTCTTGACAGTCTCCAAGGCAAAACAAGGGAGACCTTGCAAATATCTCTGTAGGGGCTCTAAACAATAGCGGAGGTTCTTTCCCAGGGTAGAATTTCTCTATTCCTTTGGCACGCTTTCACAAAAGGGCCAGGTCCTTTGAGGCTATCTGCAATATGCTTATGCTCAAAAAATTAACATGCCTGTTAGCTCTGTACCCTTAGCATCCTTTTACTGTTATTAAAGAGTGATTATAACTCAGAAAAAGAGGATCTTGGAGATGAGATACTGGACTGAGGTGAAGAAAAGCAGGGGCCTAGGCTCCAACCACTTCTTATGACACTTCAGGCAAGCAACATGCTTCACATTTCTATTAACTATATGCACTTACTTCGTAAGCTCTTTGAACAGAGATTGTTTCCTTGCTTGCATAGGAAGCTATATTCTTGTAGCCATAGAATAGCAGCCCTGTCAAGCAATAGCCTAAGCTAGAATGCCTTGGCACTGCCACTTACACACCAAGCATTTTAACTACTATGACTAGACTAATTTTGCAGTCCCTCTATTAATAAAAGAATTAAAAACATTATATGGCAACTTCCCTTTTTATTTTTTTTTTTTAAATACTGAGCATTTAAATAAGTGTATTGATCTGTGGCCTCTCATCTTCCCAAACACAAGTGCATATTTCCTTGCCAATACGCTACTTGTTTCTAGCCTGAGTGGGCATAAAATTCCCTTGCACCATCGACATTGTTGGGAAGAAATGACTGCCAGTAAGCAGGCTGTGAGAACTGCAACTTGTGTGTTATGAGTTTGCTGTAAACTGCTGCAGAGGCTGCTGGGTTTGGATACAGCTGTGGAGCACAAGGGTATTTTTAATTGCCTCAAAGAATTAAAGTAAGACTTTGTTCAAGATCTTCTCACCAGCTTCAAGTACGTCAAATGAAGAAAGCTCAGGGGAAAACAATGCATGTATGACTGTCAAACTATTTTAGTAATTTTAAACATTATACTGAAAGTGAATAGATGTGACACCAGCCAAGGTGTGATATTGTCAGTAAGTACAATCGCATACCATCCCAGTAAACGAATTAACATACCTACTGTCCATCAGCAGCCACTTCCAGACCAAAGGTAGAGCATAGATTTAGTTGCATCAGCTTCAAGTCAATTCAGTACTATGTCACCACAAAGTACTGCAGGATCCCTGCACTCCTCTCAGTCCTGGACTCATGAAAATTCATGGGGGACTTGTGGACAGAAGTTCTCCATTTCTCGTACATGTTTACACTGGGAAACAATGGTGGAAGGCTCACACAGATTTTCAGGATAGCCACAGACTTGGCCAAATAAAAATGCTGTAGATTGTGATAGCTGTATATGCACAAAGCCTGGTAAACTACTGCAAATGTGTTGTCTGCCTGGCCCCTTGCTGTGCTTCAGCTATTTAGTCTAAAAAAGCCTGCCTTTTTTTTTAAGCCAAAGTACTTAGCTGACCTTTCTCTGTGAAAAAGAATTCACTTTATTTTGCCATGCTATGCATGAAATCAACTCCTTTGCATTAACAATGCAAAAGCTTGATTGTGGTGGAAGATTCATGTAAGTGAATGACCTGGTCTAAAACCAACACAACAAATCTTGCCTGTTCCAGTAAGGTTTCCATGGGTGCACGACCTCACATCAGTATCTGTGCTCGGCACAGTATAGGAACCTTGCATTTCTGAATAAAATAAAGGATAAGAATTATGGAAGTCTGTAGAGTGAATCATCCTCACTGCGTGGAGAGAGAGTAAGTGAAATAATATACACAATTCTAGATCACCATTCCCCTTATTTACTAAATACAAGTCCCTCCCTTTGGTATGTGTAGAAGTTGTGTTTTTATTTACCATTACCCACATCTCTCAGAACTTCTGCTCAGCCTAAGAGCTTATTAATGGGCCGACCAAACATGCTTCTTTAAACAGTTTTGTGAATCCTGGCTCTGCACTGAAATGGTTGTCTGTATCCAGCAATGACACCACTCAGCAGAAACTGCAATTATTCAGCAGTTCTGCTGAATAAAAATGGGGCAAACAGGCAAAACTATTGAAAAAATGTTGTTTATACTGAACTGCTCGGCTACACGAGGTTGCCCATATTTGAAACACACAGAATTGGCCTTCTGTGGCAGCTGCAGTTCATCTCCTGCACAGTGGCAATGGGGAAAAGAACGATGTGTATCAGCACTAGCAATATTTTAGTAGGACTAGGATTAAATTGTCTTATTTTAAACATCAGTTTATCCAATCCACTGTCTTAGTTCCAGTGAAAACCCAGTCAGCATGACTCTGGCTCTTTAAAATAGCAAGTGAGCTTTTATTTTCACATGTTAAGGCAGAGAAAAACCTGGGGATAAAACATCTGTGAGATGAGCTATTCATTCATCACTTCTTCCAACCTCATCTGTGAATGCTTGCGGCTGTTGAAGTAGGAGTTCATGGCAGCATGTTTCTAGGATCATGAGGTTGAATATTTCTTTGCTCCTACTACACTATAAATAGGAGAGTAAACAGCCCCAGATATAACACTTCTTCTCTAAGTGTAAGGATCTCATTCACATAGTTCCCAAGAGGTAAAAGTGAAGATTTAATGAGTCTTTACACTTTTATATTTTTTAAATTATTTAACTTTTATTACTGTTGCACCATTTATACAATTACATATAATTTCAATGCATCCATTGTACATTTTGTTTTTTTTTTTTTATTTGTTTTCCAATGAGTGTGTGTTGGTGTCTGTGACACAGAATGGAAGAGAAACT
The DNA here is from genome assembly GCA_033439905.1 of Ceryle rudis. NCBI lineage: Eukaryota > Metazoa > Chordata > Aves > Coraciiformes > Cerylidae > Ceryle > Ceryle rudis. The sequence continues at coordinate 52,218 of JAAGNO010000946.1, forward strand.
GGAACTGCAATGAACGCAGACTTTTTCATTTCCACTGACCAATAAACAGAACTACAGGTGCACCCAACCACGGACATGCATTAACTCGTCATGAGAAATCTAGGTAGGCTAAGTAGGATGAGAATGCTTTTTACTCCCAAAAAATATTTGGAGAGGAAGAATTGGAGGATTGGCATTGAGAAATATGTGGACAGCTAAGTGGGTTTTGTCTGAAAGTTGGCATTCATCCACTGCATAAAAAAAATATCAAAATAAGAAAGGCTGTAAATAAAAAAACCACAGAAAATACTGCTTTCATAAAGATCTGATTGCCTTGGCACAAACCTAGTGGGCAGAATCAAACGCATCACTCCCAAACCCCATTACAGAACAAAAAGAAGATTTTGATACATTGGTGAAGTGCATTTACAGCAGTTCAGATACAAAAGATGTGCTGTACTTTCAGACATCCATTTATTTTACTTTTTTTTTTTTTTAAATCCAGGACTTGTGTCAAGTTGGCAGAAAGTATATTAGATATTTCCCCACAAAAATACTATTTGGATTCTCCCCCCTCCCTCCCTCCCAACTTGATGGGACATCCTTTTCATCTTTTCTTTTTTTTTCTTTCTCCTCTTTTTTCTGGGCATTACATATTCGTTATTTCAGATCTGAAACGAGTTAGTATAGCTGAAAAAATAAAAAAAAGACACAGGTTGTTTTAAGTGGTTGTTTCAACAGGCTGTCCAATTTAATCTTGCACTGCTATGGTTTGATCCGAATTAGCTGCTGGAACTTCAGAAGGTTTCGCTTCCTCTGGTGGGGCTGCAGGGTCCGAGGCCTTAGCAGTGGAACTAGGTGCTGCTGTTGCCGCGGTCTCCTTGGAAGAAGGCGCAGCCTCGCTGCTGCTAGGTTTTGAGTCTGAAGCTGGGGCCACTTCGCTTTTAGTTTCTTGGGCTGCAGGCGTTGCGGGAGCCTCAGTCTTTTTGGCTTCCCCTTCCTCTTTGCTCTTGTCATCTGCTTTACTGGGAGCTGTGGCTTCTGAAGGCTGGGAAGCTTTTGCATCATTGCTAGGCTCAGAAGGTTTGGGTGCTTCGCTACTGGCAGCGGGAGCAGAGGCTGCAGTTGGCTCCTCTTGCTTGGGTGCCTGCTCATTGCTCTTCTGTGGCTCTACTTTCGCATCAACAACAGACTCTGACTTCTCTGGTTCTGGTTTCTGTGTTTCTTCCTGGGTCACTGTTTTCTCCTTCTCCCCTTCCTTTTCTTCCGTCTTATTAGCAGCAACCTGAGTATCCTTTTCGCCCTTCTCCTCCTTGTTGTTCTCCTTCACTTCTGTGGTCTCTGTGGTTGGCTGGGCATCCTCAGCCTCCTTTGGAGTCTCCTCTTCCTCAGCTGCTGCTCCTTCAGCCTTCTTGTCTTTGTCTTTAGCTTTTTCATCATTGACACTGTACCCCTTCTTCTTCTTGCTCAGTTTGCCTCCCATGTTGGAGCTCTGTAACAGAAAAGAGAAGGAGGTGGTTACCCAAAGCCCAGCATTTATGATGGAGAGAATCAAAATCAAATCAACTGAGGTGCAGGACTAAAATTGATGCTGGCTGCTGGAAAGGAAACTGCATTAGGTTTGGTCAGACATTACCACCTGAACATGCTGACACTGCTAAGTACCACTGCTGCTGAGCTTATATCCCGCTCAGCCCTGCAGCACTTTAGTCAGCAAACTTCTTTCTTCTCCTCTGAACAGTTCTCTGAACCTCTCTAACCCTGATTAATGTCAAGGGGGAAAGAGGGGAGGGAGTAAGAAGAGGATGGAGATCTAACATACTTCAAGATCTCTTGTGTCTTGAGAAAGGGATATAAAGGGTGGAGGTAGAAAAAAGTTGTGTTTATATACAGATTGGGCACAAATTGAATTTGACTATCAATCTTGCCATCCAGCCCTGGTTAACACAAAGTCCACTATCACTCTAGCAAAGGCTAAGAACAAGGTTTTCATTAAGGTATGGAAAAATCAAAGCAAGCCTCGAGACAGTGAGAAGGCTGATGTTCTCCATAGGACAGAAGACTGCATCTACTCATTCCACTCTCACCCCTGTTACCCACACAGACAGCTCCCCGCCCTAGATCCAGGCTATGTGGACGGCTGATGGTACCCAGTGGCCAGGAGCACACGCTTCCCTCACCCAGAGGGGTGTGAGCACCACCCTCCAGCAGCCCCAGAAGCAGGAGCAGCTGCTGAGCAGGGGTGTGTCCCCACACCCAGAGCCCCAGCCAGTCCTTCCCCATCCCTCAGCTCCCACAGGAATTGCCCACTGGGAGCTCCACATTCCCACACAGAGCAGCACCTCACAGCCCCCTGCAGTGGGATGGGACACACAGAGCCTGAAACACAACAAGCCTGCGACCGCTCCGTAAGACAACAGAAGCAAATAAGGGCTCTTCTGACTACAAGCTTACATGTGGGACGTGACTTGAGGAAGAGGAGAGGTGCATGCTTTGTATCCTCTGCTCCCAGTTTTCAAGCATGAAAAGAGACCAGGTAAACAGTTCAACTGTTTAGAAAAAGTTGAGCACGTGTGTAACCGTATCAGTATTTATATACCCTTCACGTGGGAGTCTTAACTAAGACTATAGAGAATCTTTCACAATACTTCAAAGAAAACTCATTGTTATTAAAGAGCATGAAAACCTCTATGATTGGCTAAAAAGCTACACTTCTGGTATTAAAACAAATATAACATTCATACTCAATGAAAAGTGGTTAAGGAAAAAAAAATCCCCGGTTTCATACTATTTGAAAAGAGGAGAAGGTGATTTTTTTCAAAGCACTAGCAAACAAGTGTTTAATTTATGAGCTTCTCCAAGGGAGATGAATCATTCTGATTTTCTGTTTTGCAAAGGTAGATAGACTTACAAGCCCTGTATTTTTCACACACTTTAAAAACTGTGAATACAAAGCAGTAAAAATTCCAAAGAGTGATCATAGAAGGCTGAATATTAAATACTTTCAAATACCACTACAAACTATCTGCCTCACAGTAGATTTTCTGCTAACACAGATAAAAGGTCCAGGCATGGCCCAACAGCAGACTTCCCACATGTCTTGGGCAAAAGTGACATATTATGGTCAGCAGAGACCTTTCTGATTTCAGCTCTCAAAAAGAACAACGACTTGTAAATCCCGTTGAAGTGTTAGCAAACAGCCCAGAAGAATTGTAATGTAATGTTTCTGAAACACTTCTTTGCTGTCTGAAAGTTTATGGGAAAGAGCAATAAAAGGATTAACTTCCACAGAGCAACAGTTGAGCAATCTAATCTCTACCTACATGGTAGAGATACCAGATTTTAGGCATTTAGGGCAGGCTATGGACATTAGTTTGTCATCTGACAAATTTACAGGCTTCTTGATACCCCATAAAAATTGGCCCAGATTATTCTTTATGTACAGTTACAATGAAATAATTTGAAAGGGCTCTTGCAAGTCAACAGGATCAGAGGTTTATAGTGAAGTCATGTCTGTATCCTGCAATCCCTAATTAAGCCTGTATTTATCTCCCAGCAAAGCCCAGGTACTGTAGACCTAATTTCTTTTGCCATGGCTTCCATATTTTTTCCAAATTTTGCTATTTCATGGATAGTAGTAATTCATGACAATTTATCTTTTCTTCCATGAAAAGCTTTTAACCTCAGGTAGAGCTGGCTATAGAATGTGTATGCCAAAAGACCTTTAATAAGCAGAGAAGCATGCATATCAGAAACGTGCTCCAAATCTATGAAAAGAAACATGCACTGTCTTTGCTCAGAGGCATACTGTGAAATCGCTGTGTCTCAATTTTCATCACAGCCAGCTGACTCAAAATACTGGAGCAGAAGATAAGGAAGAGGTTGAGAGACTGTCATTATGCCCTATTAATAAATATTTGCAGTTACGAATGAAATTCCACCTGAACTTCCACCTTCCAGCACAGAATCATAGAATCATAGAATTGTCAGGGTTGGAAGGGACCTTAAAGATCATCTAGTTCCAGCCCCCCTGCCAATGGCAGGGACACCTCCCACTAGATCAGGTTGCTCAGAGCCCCATCC
>JAAGNO010000948.1:0-14690 GCA_033439905.1 Ceryle rudis
GGGGGGGGAAGATAAATAGAACTTTTGCCTTAACTGAGTCCAAACCTAGTACAATTTTTCTTGTACCTTTCCTACAAACAGGGAATGTTCTATAGCAGACCCATTTTCAAAGCACTACAAATGCTCAGTTTAGTGACTCGCTGTATTTTGGTTTAAAATGAACTGAATTTTATCTTCCTCACATTGAGCCGTGTATCTTTGTCACATTCTGTAGCATCCTTAAATTCTCAATCAATACAGGATCGTCAAGATAATTACTACTGTTACTGTATGTATTTTAAACTTCACACACAGTCCACATTCCCCAAGTGTGATTGCTTACATCAAACAATTAAACCCTCGGACCAAAGCAAGCACTCAGAAGGCATGATTTCCTGAGAAACGTCCTGCCTGAGAGCATATCAATTATTCACAAGTCAGCCTGTGTTATCAAGTAGAAACAAGCTCGATCTACAGCAGAAAGACTGAAGAAACACTGTAAAAAAGCAACTTAAAATCAAATGTCTGCTCCTGCCAGGGTCAAGATTCTTGTAACATTCATTCTTAATTTTTGCTGAGGAACTTGAGATCCAGCATTACACTTACTTTCAAAAGCAGCATTCAGCACTCACCAGGAATTATTAGACTCTGTTCAAAACCTTGCATGACTTCCTTTCTGTCCTCCACTTTAGAGTATAATATATACTTAACTTTTTTCCCTTCAAAATAAAAATTAGTATTAAAGGTAGAGCCTTACTAAATGTCATACAATAAACACCCGACTGGCTTTTCCTTCACTTTGACACACAGCATTTTTTAGTACTACCAGTAATTGCTACAGAAGTGCTTCTGCATTTTTAAACATTATTTCTAAACACTTAATGCCTAATCAAAAGCTTTAGTTGTTTAAGGAAGTTGATTGAAGGCCTCTGTTCTTTCAGGCAGGCCATACCTTCACGAAATTCTTGTGAGGCTTAAACTATTCAAGAAATGAAGGCATGCACCGAAAAGGTACAGATCTTTCATCATTATGCTCAGGCTAAAGATTTAAATTAAGTACAGGCAGTAACTGGGTGTCAAAAATATATCAAAGATGACACCAACAGCTTCTAAATTTTCACAGGGCCTCTGAGATTATGAAGGAATTAGACTCGGCTTAAAACCACGTTTAGGAAGCACACACTAAAACCACAGAAGGATTTGCTTCTTCCAACTACTACCCATAATAAAACCTGGACAAAATCAAGGAGTAGGAAAAGTGCCACACAAGCCTTGCCAGACTGGTGCAAGACTAGAATACATAAACACTGATTTATTTGAAATAGATTATTCATTAAATAGTTCGGCGGTAGAATTTAATCACTTAAATCTATCCACTAAAGCAAGCAAAGGCCAAGTGTAACATTCCCCTTCCACTGCCACAGGAGTCTTCTGCGAAGTATCAAGAGTTGACTGTTTGCTATGAAACTGAAACCTGTAAGATCTCCATCAAAAATGCAAATATTCTCTGTGTCACACCCTCGGTTTCATTGGAAGATTTCATTTTCAACAAAGGTATTCAAATGGTCTCCGCCGGGCCTCAGAAGCAAGTTTGATACACACTGTAAGGATGACTATCTCAAGCAGGAAAAAAATCATCACACCTCTCTCAAGCGGGTGCATATTAAACACCAATGCCTTTGAAAAAAACTGAATGTGCACCATCCCTTTAAAAAGTCACTATTCGTGAATACTTGCTACCTCATTTTAATAATACACTTCAAATAACATGGTACTGCAGTCTTCCAGTTGCTTTTATTGCCCTGTTTATTTGGTAATTGCATATCCAATGTCTTCTTATCATGCATGAAAATATTAAAGGATTTTTAGTAGCAAAAGTAATCCTAGCCAGCAATTATTTGATATTTGTTGCCCATATATGGAAAAAATTTAATTAAAGTAAGAAAAAATAATCAATACATATCAGACTAGAGGTAGACCTCCAAAAGGAGCTTTAAGGTTGTTTTGATTTGGGTTTGTTGGGGTTTTTTTAACCCCTTCAAAGAATCTGCCATTGCATTTAAAAGAATAACTGCACGTGTCCTTAAATCCTTAATTTTTATGCACTTACTGCCACAGCAGAGATAGTCATTAGACAGAGTACTGTCTTCGGTTTGTTTTTCTATAATAACCCTATAAAAATACTGAAAATATGTGGATATAATCTCTTTCAGCACACTGCTTCTGCTCTCAGCGCACCCAAACATGCAGCGTCGGGTTGAGTGTTCCCAGCCTCACAACACAAAGCCCTGCCAGAAATACTTTGCAGAGCTACGCTGCAAATCTACAGGGGCAACTAAAGGAGCCTTGCATGAAATGGATTCTCCCTGTGGTTAAGAACTAATGATGAAAAATTGAAAGTGGTAGCATTTAAATTATACAAGACTGACCAGCAGTGAATTTGGTCTAAAAAAATACGTAGATGTGTATTAAAAATGGTCCTGCCACTGAGAGGAGAGGAAGAGGTACAGAAATACTTGCAAGCAAACAGGAAACTAATTCTTTGCCCACCAGACCTCTCAAGAAATTGAACACAAACTAATATAAAGCACGTGGGTTTCAAAAAAAAAAAAATATAAAAAGTAACTTATTAGGGGAAATATTACAGGGAGGAATGGCAAGATAGAGATTACTAAAAACATAAAGTAGCACAGAATTTGCAGGAATTCCCTCAGGAAGCAAACAAGTCTCTGACAAATCTTTAAGGACTAAGGCCTCTTAGCGACCCTAAGGACTAGCAGACTTCTAAAAGGCCCTAAATCTTTATTTCATCAGCACCCTGAGCAACTTAGCATCCAGCAGTATTTCCAGACATTTCAAACAGAGTGCCTACCACCAGAGCACACACCAGAAGAGCCCAACCAGCCACCTCACTAAACCCAGTAATCACCCAGGCGAGACAACTCGTCAGCACTGGGGGCCAGATCAGCTACCACCCACCCCACAGAAAAGTGAGCCTCCATGCACTGCTGCTTTCACTCTGTACCAGAACTTCAAATCATCATCTAGGAGTTAAAAAAGCTGAAGTTTTTCTCATTCCCCCAGAGAAAACCTTTTTATCATCCTTATTACTGACCACACCGTATGAGCCAGCTGTCCTTTTTCTTCAGGGATGTGTGACTGAGGAGCAGTTCTCAACCTGTATTTACCTTTGAAGTCAGCTGCTACTATTTCAGAGTTTGTGTCTCTGTATCTACAACCACATGTACTACTTCAGCTACACTTGATTACCTATTAAATCAATATTATCTAATAAAACAATATTATCTAATAAAACAACACCGGCCTTACTCCAATGCTGTACAGATTATAAAGACTTACATGGTGTATATTCCAAATCTACCGTTAGCACGTCAAAGGTGATTAACTACCTTGGAACAAAGAAGAAGAAAAAAAAATAGGAACAGCCACTAAGACTCCTCAAAAAAGAAGGAATTTAATCCGGTGGGGGTGAACACAAATGAGATCATTCACCAAGTCAGAAAGCATTCTAAAAATATACAGCAGTCTTGAAAAATGTGTAAAATATAATTAGATTAAAACCAGTGTTTAGCTACTACCTGGAAACGATGAATTGTCTCATTCATGATGTTAAAACCTTACTCCTATTCTTGTTGCTTTTCTGGCATTTTAAAGATGCGATAGAGCTGCTGAGCTACGAGGACACGGTTTTCTTGATTAATGAACCAGCTCACAAATGTCAAGAACAGGTTGGTATTTGCTCCAGATAATCTGTCTCCTGCTCCCCAAAATATCTGGCATTACATCAGGTTATAATACACCGTGGAGTATTGTGTCATGGAAGCCAAGAACGCGCAAGCTGTGCAACACGTTACAATTCATCCGAGTATTGCTTCTGACAACATTAATAGGTTCTTGAATCCCAAAACAAACATTTGCTTTTCTGCCCCCAACAAACAAGAGAGCTGATGGGATAAGAAACGTATCCTTGGGTTTAAACACAAAGATTTTTAAGTCATTTATACCAAGCTTGTGTCACATAAGTGTGTACAGTGAACTGCAAAAGGAAACTCCTGGATTCAGACCAAAACTACAGTGAATACTCAAACTCTCTTTTGCTAGGTAAATATTCTTCACTGATCTTTCTTTCCCACATCAATCATATGCAGATAGTACATACCTGGTTTAGACACATATCCCAAGAGAGGCTTAGCCCACTAACAACACATCAAGACACTTCACAATAAGTCAAGAGCCTAACTGCTGACTAAGATTTTGGGGGAAAAATACATAAATGCTTCCACAAACACCCCATTAGAAACATCACCTTTTTACCCAGACACAACAAGAGTTTGCCACAGTTGGAACATTTAGAGGATTAAGGAACCAACAACTGTACATCAGGGAGAAACTGATCAGGATAGGAAACCAAGAGACTGTCACTGGCTGCTAAGTGCTGCTGTAGCACAAACTGCTCCAAAATAGGCCAAGGACTGCAAGTCAGCTGATGAAAACACGTTTTTTAAAGCATACTTTCAACATCACCACAGAAGGGCATCAAAAATTGTTTGCAGTAAGGGAGGGGAACCTAATAAAGCACTGATCAGTGCCAAGACTTTGAAAAGGCAAAATGGGAAGTTTTGCTGAAATAAATAATATTTCTTTTCTGCTGTAGGATGTTTTCAATGTGTTTTGCAGAACTGTGTTACCAGAGAATGAACACCCTGCTAAAAGATGCAGAGAAAGTTGCTTTCACAACGAGCATGACCAGAGCTGACCATTAATCTGACCAGACCTTGGATTGCTCTGGGTGAGGCTATAAATACAGGGTTGTACAGACCTTGGAACTACCATTAAGCCAACTACTTCAGACACTTGAAAAATCTCAGCCACACCAGCAACAGAACACACCGGGAACTTGTTCACCACAGAATACCTAGACTGGTTTAAGGTGGTTACTTTGATACAGCATAAACACATCCTCCAATCTAAATTCCATGTTATGAAGCAACAGCACAGAGCTTTCCCCTGGGGCTAAAAATCAATAGAAGGTTGAGGTTGGAAGGAACCTCTGGAGGTCACCTGGTTCAACCACTTCACTCAAGCAGGCACACCGAAAGCCAGTTGCCCAGGACTGTGTCCAGACAGCTTCTGAGTATCTCCTGGGCTGCAGACTCCACAACCTCCCTGAACATCTGTGCCAGTGCTCGATCACCCTCACAGTACAAGAGTATTTCCTGACGTTCAGTTTGTGCCCATTGCCTCTGGTCACTGGGCACCACTGCAACAGCCTGGCTCCGCTCTCTTCACACTCTCCCTTCATGTAGTCGATAGACATCGATGAGATCCCCCTGAGCCTTCTTCAGTCCCAGCTTTCTTGGACCATCCTCATAAGAGAGATGTTCCAGTCCCTTAACCATCTTCGTGGTCCTTCACTGGACTCCCTCCAGTATGGCCATGTCTCACACTGAGGAGCCCTGAACTGGACACATGACTCCGGATATGGCCTCACCAGTGCCACCAGTACCCTGGTGACACCACCTCTGGAGTACTGTGTCCAGTTCTGGGCTCCACCATTCAAGAGAGATAGGGAACTACTGCTGGAGAAAGTCCAACAGAGGTTACAAAGATGCTGAGAGAACTGGAGCATCTCTCTGATGGGGAAAGGCTGAGAGACCTGAGGCTGTTTAGTCTGGAGACAACCGAGATAGGATCTTATCAATAACAAAGGGGCAGGTGCCAAGGGCATGGGGCCAGACACTTTTCAGCAGTGCCCAGTGACCGGTCAAGGGACAGTGGGCACAAACTGGAACACAGGAACCTCTGTCTGAACAAGAGGAAAAACTTTGTCCTTTGAGGGTGACAGAGCCTGGAACAGACTGCACAGAGAGGCTGTAGAGTCTCTTCCTCTGGAGACTTTGAAAACCTATCTGGACATGATCCTCAGCAACCTGCTCTAGGTGGCCCTGCTTTAGCAGGTCTCTTCCAACCCCTACCATGCTGTGATTCTGGGAATGTGGAACAAATGTTTGCCAAACAAACTGGTTCAGGTAGAGACATTCAATTTTCCATGAACATCATGCCATGGATCCAAGTTAGAAAGCAATGAGGTGACCCAACCAACAAGATGACGCATCCAAGCGAAAAGGATAGGGTGATACCTCGCCTCCTACCACCAAAATATCCATCTGCAGCTACAGCATCAGCCAGCAGCAAACACTTAAGCTGCAGAAGCTCATTTGACCGTGGATGAAGCCATACCTTAAAATCCACTTAAGCAGCTCTCCATTCTGAAATTAAGTTTATTACCTAAACATTAGGAGGTCCTAAGCGTGACTGGTTAGAGCAATACTTGAATAATGCTTTCAGTTACGTCTGTACAACCTAAAACAAGCCTTAGATGCTACTGTGCTGATTAAAAGATAGCTGCAATCATATACCTATAATAAAAATGGAAGGGCTACCAGACTCAAGGAGTAGACGCTAAAAACCACAGAAAAAAATTCATCTCAGTCATAGGACTCTGACTCATCCAGATAACTTATACAGAGACAGCCTTCAAGGATAGTTACCCTCTTCCCACAGTCTGGATGACCGGTTGTTTGTAAAACAGATTCTGGACAGCCCGGTATTATAAAACAAAACTAGCTACAACCACAACTTAAGATGTCCCTCCTCTTGCACCACAGCCCTCAGCCAAAAAAGCCAGATACTCTTCAGTAGACCGAGGAGTTTGCAATGCTGTCAAAGCCATGTTCAGCCACAGCAGAAACCAGGAGACTATTATTTGGATCTTCTTCTCTCCACAGGAGAGATGAGCTGCAAGGCTAAAATACACAATACGTGTTTGGTCTATGTGGTGAAGATGAAGTCACCTATGTGATTAACTTTAAAACCCTGCTCAGCTTCTCTTCCAGCAAATTTAAGATTTTACACTGCTCAAGAGGACAAAAGACAGCCTTCCACATTTTCTAAAAGGTGAGAACAGTTTTTATTTCCTAGGACGATATTGAGGCAAGAAAGTTTATGGGGAACTCTAGAACAGGGTCCTTATCCATCATCTTCTCCTGACCCTTTGAACCACTGCAGAAGGAGTTCACGAACACCAAGATGACTGTGTATACAAAAGGAAGCATGAACCAGCTCCCAACACACTACCTGGACACGGGTGTGATGTCCAGAGGCTTTAAACAAAGTCTACAGGTATCTGAGAGCTTTAAACCAAGGTCAATCCCAAACAACACCCTCACTACAAAAGACATGGCCTTGTGTTTATGCTAATCCTACTGTTGTCAGATTTTGCCTCCTATGACAAGATTCGATCTGTCTCTAAAGATACTGTGTAAGTGGATCTGTCCCAAACCAAGTATGTCACTCCATCAAATGCATCCAGTCCAGCTCTTTTGGGTATGGCACCTCCTGTCCTGTGCTCACAGAATGGAAAGCAAAGCAGCCTGGCCATAGTTACTAACAGGACTCACTTGAGGAAATTAGTAGAACTGGAAAAAAAAAGGCTCTGATGATTTTTGGTCAGCACATTCACTGCTGATATTATTTTTTTTGGTCAGCACATTCGCTGCTGATATTATTTTTAGTACGAGCAAAACAATAAAACATTTTTAAACATGCCTTTCAAGTAACATCTTTTATACATACTGTCTTCACGTGACCAGGAACACTGCTACTCCATCACTAAAAACAGCTATCAATCTGTACAGAAGCAGTGCTTAAGTCTCAGTAGTCAGTTTCAAGCCTATTCTCAGAGCATTTTTACTACAGATACGAAACCCAATTCTGAAATCATTAACAACAACTTTTAGATAGAAAATTTAAAGAATATTTCTTAGGGAAAATGCATATTTATCTGTTTTGTAATAAGCATCAGAACACATTTTCCCTCCAAGGTACACCGACAGACTACATAATAGACTTTTTCCTGCATAATCAGAACTACTTTGAATTTCTGATGTACCTACAGTGTCGACATCAACCAAAGTAATGAAAAAGGTGGGGATTTTTCCTGTTAATCATTTAAATATGGAAAATAAACTCATAATATTTCAAGATCAGCCTGTAAAAAAAAAAAAAAGTTACTTTCTTTGAACCTAGTCTTAGGAACTCCAAGTATGCTTTCAAAGAGCAAATATGCAAACCGCAGGCAAAACTCAGGCTTACAAACACAGCTTATTGTTCTGCTTCGTGAAGTGTGTTAAGCTAAAGAAATACAAGGTCATCACCAATAGCAGTAAATCACTGTGGAAAAAAAAAAAAAAAGCAATTTCATTCACTACAGAAGGTTTTCAGTCCTGTCCTAGCAGCAGAGTGACAGGCCAGTGCCAGTTCTGCCCCACAGACACAGGCTGGAACTAATAACACAGGGAACACACTTAGGGCCCAGCTTCACAAAGCTTCCCCTTAGCAGTGATCCCAGCTTCAGCAGCTTTCCTCTCTCTCATACAATCCTCTCACTGGAATGATACAGCTGCTCGTGGCTACAAATTTAGCCAGATAACTGACCTGGAAAGAAAAAAAATAAATGCCCCGGGGCAAAAAGGTAACCTGGTTTGGTCCTGAACTGACACGGGAGGGGAACCCAGCGGCAGCTGCTCACGTCTGAGCCACGCGGTATTTAGCGACCCAAATGTAACGCCAACAACTCGCACAACTGGGACCAGCTCTAAGTTTCAAGGATGAGGGAAGATCTGTAGGTTCATTTTCCTTAGCACTGGTCTCTGCTGCTCTGCACATTCAAAAACATCTTGCAGTGTAAATCAAATGTTCTGGATTTCTCAGACCACTACATACTTCCACCTTAGATCAGTTTTTTAGTTTTCCATTGCACAGATAAAGAAAACTATCGGGCAGTACCAAAGAGACATTTAATACTTAATGGTGGCATAAAACTAGCAGGGTGCCAATTTTGTTTCATGTGTAATCCAGGAGGGGAAGGTATTGTGATTTCTGGTCTCAGAGATTTGTAATTAGATAGATTTAATCAAGTAGATTTAATCTTTGCACAGCACCCTTGTGTTGACCTTCTCTGACTGTGCTAAAAGAAAAGCAGCTAAAGCAGTGGAAGACACTTTCCAACGCCATGAAGATGCAGGTAAGGGCATAAGGACCTATGAAAATGTTTAAAAGAAAGTTGTCAGCCATGAATATGCTAATAGGTAAATGAGTTACTGTTTAGCAAATGTACTTCCAGTTACCAAATTAATAAAATTACCACAATTTAAAACTTACCGAAAGTAATTCCAGCTCAAAAAGACACCTAGTCATACACACACGATTGGATTACTGTGGCAGAGGTGGGATTTTTACAGACACACTGTGGAACTACAGAGCACCTCACAGTAAAGTTTGTTAGCGGCTGCTGACAGCCAGCCAGGCTTTGAGTACAATCCTTTTCCTCTAGTCTATGAAAAGGCATAAGATTTTATTAACTTTCCAAGGATTTGAGTAATTCGAGCCTGTAGATCTGAAAGAACAATGAATATTGATTATGCCTCAGAAGGATGCCAGAATTAATATACTCAGAAATATTCTGAAGACAAATGGCAATTTACTGCCAGGAACACAAATCGACAGCTCACGCTGCCAGTCATCAAAGTGGCAACAAATTGGTGCTTCTGCAACAGATGAACTGAAGGGAAAAAAACACAACACAGCAAAACAATTTATCCCTTATACTACTTTTTCTGCATCTGCTACAAAGAATAATCTTCAAATTTCAGTCCTCTGTAGGGTACAAATGACATGAAGTCTGGAAACAGGCCACCCAGCACACGCGTGTGTTACTGAAAGGTCCTGCTGACAGCACCACTTCATAGTCGTGTTCGCCTTTTGAAACTTGAGTTTATTACAAAATGCTAAATAGCACTGGATTTCTTTTTCAAGTGCCTTCCACCCAGTAACAGGTCAGGCATAAAAAGAGTTAATACACTGAATTCTGTGTAAAGCTTATTTCACCAAAGGGAAAGCAAATCATATGCAAATTTCTTAACTGCAAGTATAGCGTGGGGCTAATAAGCACATGAACGCTTCACTACCCAAAGTCCATGCAAATACCTGTGAAAGATTTTAACCTGGGAATATTCAATATTCAAAAAGCAGGCAAATATCTATGAAAGATTTGAACCTGGGAATGCTGCCTGGCACACTACCCTTCTGTGTTTTGTGCACATTGTAATAATTTCTCATATCCATAACATGTGCACTCTTGACAATACAAAAAAAAAAGAGAAAAAAAAAAAGAGTCGAGTCATTAGGCAAATTCTAGGAAAAAATGCTTTGAGAAACATCAAACAACAATAAAGGAGCTCGTATTTATATAACACACAGGCAGTTTGCATATGAACGTTAAGTTTACATGGGTCAAACTGAAACACTCCAAAAGGACACTTCCTCCATCACTATGTACTAAGGCTGGAGAGTCGAGGGCTCTTGTTTTCACTCAACACATCATTTATCTCAAAATAAAGCACATGTAACATCATTTCCTGAAGCCCTTATAAACAATACTACTTGAGCACACAGTTCAATAAGTAGTAAATCAGTACAAGACATTGCAAGAGGAAAAAAAATACATTCCTAGAAGCCCCTGCAAGCCTCAAATTTGTAGGTTTACTCTGGCAGCACTGCAGAGTTACTGAAATACCAGAGAATGAGTAATTTTCTCAAATACCATGATTTTGTCAATAAATTAAAACTAATTATCATTTTTATTAGGCATTTAGTATCAAAGTCCCCATATTTTAACAAATATGAAAAAAATTTCTATTTTATGCAACTACAAATTTGGAACTGAGGCTTCTTCTGTAAGCAGGGAAAAAGGATGGAACTGTACTGAAGCAAAAGCAGTTTAAGAAAACTCAACATGTATCATTCTCACAAAAAAACTGATAACTGCCCTATAACTAAGAAAACACTGGACTTCAGAAGTGGTGGACTCTTAATTAGATTTCAATGGCGGGGTGAATAATCAGAATAACTGACCTTGATTTCACTAATTTTTCCTCACCCTTTTATCCCATTTTCATCTATTTCAGAGAAATAACACAATTGCCATCCAGGGTTACCAAAAAGTCAGAAAGTGAGAGCATGTACGTTTAACAAGTATTAAAGCAAACCAGACTGAAGAAAGCTTAGAATTTGTGAAGCAAAGAAAACTTAAAAATCAAAAAGATCTGCGTGCGATCATTTAATTCAGAAACCTTGCATCTTCTGTTGAGGGTTTCTTAAACATTTCAAATTCACATTTGTCTTCTTCCATGACGTGAGGTATCTGTCACTGCTGACCTGGGTTTTGCTGAGATGTGCCATTTGTTTGTCTGCATTTCTACTGTTTAATAGCAACTAATTAGAAATACCAGTACAGTTTTTCTTACTTTATCAGGAAGACACATGATGTATGCTTAAATGTTTGGGTTTGGGGTTTCTTTTGTGTTGTTGGTTGGTGTCTGAAGGGAGAGGGGTGTTTGGTTTGAGGGGGGTTGCGAGGGGGAGTGGAGGGTTTGGGGGGTATTTTTTCTTTGGTTGGTTTTGTATTTCTTGTTTCTTTGGGTTTGGTTGGTTGTTGTTTCTTTCTCCATTTCTGCTACTAGGGAGTAAACAGCTCAGGCAGCTCTGAGTCCCAACCTCCACTCAAGATAAATTTAAGTCATTTACTAACAAAGTATTGAATGTCTTTCATTCTTTAGTTTTGACACCAAGTAGGCTCAGAGGTCAATACCCTACTGGCCTTCACACCAGTCAGATAAAATTTTGGCGTTGTCTCAATAGTAAATCCTAAGTGGCATCATCAAAAATCAAACAAACCTTTTAATATAACCACCTACAACTCACCTGCATCTAAATACGCTTCTGACTTGACAAAAGGCACAGCCTATATAAAGCAAAACGTGATTGAAGAACATTGCCCAGGGAAGTTGTGGATGCCCCCTCCCTAGAAGTGTTCAAGGCCAGGCTGGACAGGGCCTTGAGCAACCTGCTCTAATGGGAGGTGTCCCTGCCCATGGCAGGGGGGTTGGAACTGGGTGATCTTTAAGGTCCCCCCCAACCAAAACCATTCTATGATTATGAGCAACTCCATCTCTGGCTGCTATTCACATCGTAATAGAAGATCTACATCTCCATCAGCTGCTGCCACATCACCTATTGAGGAGGCAACGACATCCACACAAAAACCCTGGTGCACTAAGCAAGCCCAGTTCAGCCCTTTGGGGGCTTTCCTCCAAAAAATAGAGAATTAAAAACAATTGCTGTCAATGAAGTTGCCAAAAAGAACAGTATATATATCTCGCCCTTCTTAACATTCCAGTAACCTGGCCTTGCTGCAGAGCGAGCAGCCCAGGAGTCATAACCCAGGCATGAGAGCTGCCAGAGCCTGGAGCTGTCCCTGTCAGCCAAGTACAGCAGGTGATGCTGCAAGATTCAGTTTATACTCCTGCTTAAAGGACAAATGCCTTGCTAAGTCCACTACCAGATTGCTCTTTGCTTCAGCTCCTTCTACTGCACAAGGAGGTCTCAGTCAAGCCTCAAAGGAGACTTTCTCACTGTCATATAAATCTGCCCGAATTACCCAAGACCTCTGAAACTGCAACAATCTGTCTAGCTACAAATAATCAGGAGACTGAAATCTATGCATCTGAGATATTTTTATCCACTAAATGAGCTGCATTTGTGGAAGACTAAGGTAAAGAGAATAGTTCCCATTATAACAGCATGAATAGAAGCCTTTTTCTTTAGGCTGGTAACTTGCCAAGCGAAAACTATAACCCCCATCTCTTATTAAGGATTTGGAATAAATCCAACATCTGTTGTAACTTAATGGCAAAAGGCAATCTTGAACCTGCACTTCAAACTTTTCAAACTTACTCTACACCCTCTCCCACGATAACTGATTTAATGAAGGTGCCATCTCCTCTTCAGGGCTATTTACACAGAATAACTGATATGCGTAAGTAGATTACTGCCAATAAAGCTGCCCATCAAGAGGCAGCACAGATGCCTTCCCCAGCTCGTGGGCCCTTACAGTTCAAGCTGATGTTTTAAGTAAGTTTTCTGCAGGCACCTTACTGCACCTCAGCTTCCAGCGGCAAGTCATGAAAGCACGGGGGCTCTATCGGCCTTGGAGTACAAGAACCACCTCATCCATCAGCTGCTAAGATATGTCATTCACAGCAATTTCTATCAAATCTGCACTAGCAAACTGTTTACCTCTTGGTACTGTACGTTTAATTTCTCTTTAGTTAACAACAATATCATAATAATAATAATAAAAAAACACATTTCAAATTGCTTCATTTTCAAATTCAGTGCTAACGTCTCAAACACATCAATACCAAAGCTCAACAGAATGTTTATCTTCCACTTGAAACAGCAGCCAAAACACTTGAAATTCGATTAAATATCACTTCACACAAAAGTGGAAAAGATCCTTACAGTGCCACAATCTATACTTTTAACAACTTCTAAGTAGAATTTATTTTCCCCCCCTTTTATGTGTAAAATGGTTTTAGTGGAAATGTTTCAAGTTACTACTTCAGTTTGAAGAAAAATCTAAGTTTTCTACATCACTCCTAACTGGAACTATGAACCTCACTATCTCCTATTCCAATCTCCATGTTCTATTCGAGATCTGCAGCTTGATCAAGCTGAAAAATGGCCCAAAACACATTAAAAACTTAAATTAACACTTCACTGAAGAAGAGTGGTTATTTTCCTCCTTTGACCAAATCCTGCATTTCTCTTCCAGCCAAATTGCAATATTTGATGTAACGGAATATTTCAATAATAATAAAAAAAAAACCCTAAAAATTAAATGAGTTTTTCTTTTAAAAAAATTTATTGTGAACAGTAGCTTCTGACAAAATAGTCTGAAGTAACTTGCTGAAGTTTCTGCCCCCATAGAAATAATAAAAAAATCTTAGCCCTTAGTCTTTCAACAGCACTAGCCACAAAACATGTCACCACTTCAACACTTGCTTTAAGAATCACTGCTAACAACTTCTGTTACCTAAGTCATTAATGGTTAACTTTTCATTTGTCATTTATGCAAATGTGTATTTCTGATGCAAATCAAAAGGAAGCCTCTCAGAAAAACCTCCATCTCCTTCACCCAAGCAGTTCTAGGATGAGAACCCACCCAGGAGTTGTCACCGTCTTTCTTTCCTTAATCTTTCTGCCCACCAAAAAATATCAACAGTGTTGTCTGGCATTAACAATTTACTTCTTAAAAGTTCAGAAACCATACGTGACATCAGAGCTTTCATGCCAGACAGCACAGTCCCATCTCTCTACGCTAGACCATGTGTCAGTTGGACACAACTTCTATCCAAACTGACTCCACTTGGCAGCCTCACTGATTTAAAATTTGATGACTAGTACTTTCACTCCCAGAGGTCTAGGTGCAGGGACAAAGAATACAATGAAAGATCTGCAAAACTCTTTCTCTAGCAGGCTTTGGGATGAGGCAAGGGTGACGTCAGTCTGCTGTACTTCACACACAATTATGTTTCTTGATGATATTTTCATTTTATGTATTTTTATTCATTTCATTTTATTTATTAACATGGTTGCTTAATGTTAGTGCTGTTAGTGAAAACCCAATGACTGGGAGACTGCTTGGGGATATGGTAGAGTAGGGTTATTATTATTACGGTTAATGGTTGGACTCGATCTCAAAAGGTCTTTTCCAACCTAGATGATTC
>JAAGNO010000948.1:14790-30165 GCA_033439905.1 Ceryle rudis
TGGTAGAGTAGGGTTATTATTATTACGGTTAATGGTTGGACTCGATCTCAAAAGGTCTTTTCCAACCTAGATGATTCCACGATTTGATAAAGTATGTATTCCTTTGCTCTCCAATGCCAAAAGCTGCAAAAATAACAAGATGATCCGAGTGACAGATAGTCCTTACGACTCCTTCCACCCCGTCTTTGGGCAGTTGGCTCATGCAAAAAAATTGTCAGTATGATAAGCTCTTTATTTAGCAATTTCTTTATCCCTGACACCCTGGTCACAGCCAGTCTCAGCAGTTTGGCAGAGGGGCTCACAGGCTTTTTTAGAAGAAGGTGTCAGCAACAAAAGCAAGAGAGTTCCAAAAAGAAGCTGCTCCCAGACCCACAGATAATGATGCCTCACCTAATTTATGAGGTGGGAAAATACTTTGTTAGTTATAGACACAAGAATTAATTCCTGAGTCTTTGGCCCCGAGGATACTTCCAGCAGTGAATTTCAGGAGCTGTGCTTACAACCACATAAAAAAAAGCACCATATTTTACACATCAGGCTTCTGTGGTTGGATCTCAGCTGCCTGCCGCAACACCAGCAACACAACTGGGTAACGAGTCATACCCCTTCCAACGTTTCTGTCACACTATGAGGTGAAACCCTCATTTTTGGGCATTTTCTCACTGATCATTGTCTACATCAAACCACTTTGTCTTCACAGCTCCCTGAATTAGCTGTGTCTGTCCAGTGACTCAGAGAACGCTGCTCTTAGCACCACTTTAATAATAGGGACTGCTTTGTATTAAGAAAGAGAGCTTTCATAGGACCACAAAAGCAGCACAAAAGACTTTGTCATTTCTCACCAAGAGTGAGCCACAGGCACTAACAGAAAATAACAAAATACAATCAAATTATAAATGCAAGTGACTACACACACAGAGTCATACTGGTAAACTGATTTTTATCATTATTATTGTGAAGAGAAGGAAAAGATAGCTTTTTAGCTCTGGTAATCCTGGTCCTCGTGATACTAGTAGATTAAAAAAATAAAAAATAATAAAAAAAAATAAAAAATAAAAAAACCAAAACAAAACACCACACAACCCCAAAGCAGCTTTCGAGAAGGCTTTGCTTTTTCTTCCACCATCTTTCAAAACAGACACATTCCACACAAAACTCAAGTGTTTTCAGACACTTGATCAGTGTGAAGTGATCACTCCTTCAGCGTGCTCCTCCTGTCTCTATCCCCTCTATGCCTCCCCAACAATCCCATAATTTTTACTGAAGCAAGCCCTGACACGCTGCTGATGCAACTTCTGTCTGAATGTACTAAAGAAACCATCCATCAACAGTAACAGCTGTTTCAAAAGAAAACCAAAACAAATGAACAACAAAAACAAGCCTAGAATTTCAATCTCTTGAGAATTTATCAATAATAAATTAAGATATTACTGCCCCTAACTATTCATTATTGTACCTCAGCAGGAAATCCCAGTCTTCACAGAAAGCCAACAGATCACATGTGATTTCCACCCCCCACCTTTGCTTCTTATTCCACACTGTGCCAAGTAATACGTTGATGCCTAAGCCACCTTTGGTGGGTGACTTTCAGTGCTCTTACCGCCGGTCACACGCTGACACAGCGGAGAGCTCTGGCAGGAAGCGAGCAGCTCTGCTCAGGCAGGTGGGAGGTCAGGTGGATAGTCTTGAAGGCCACCACTGGACCTCCTTGCCCAAAGAAGAGAGACTGGAAGTGTTGGTCTCCACACACCACCCGCGAGCTCTATGAACACAAAGGTGGGAAAACCTTCACAAGTGCACGAGTGACAGTCACTTACCTGCTTCTGAACACTAGAACCAAGGGCATACAGATAGAAAGGTCTATTTCCTTAGTGTCCCCTCCCTGCACATCAACATAAATACCCTGCATTTAACTCCTCACGTTCTATACGCAGAATTAGAAAATACCTGCCCCACAGCAGTACACCAAGGCAGGCTGGGTGCTCCTGGAGAGCAGTGATCCCAACGCCAGCTTTTCAGCTCAAAACAAGTCAGAGAGGAGCCTTTCCTCCAACACAAAGCACCACAATCCAGCAGCTGGCTATCACAGATGGCTGGGGGGGGGACGGGGACTCTTCTCTTGTTATTACTACTTTGTATTTGGATGCCTTAACTATGAGGGGAAGACGTATTTTACCCTGATACCTCAGGGGTCATTTATCTGGAAGAAAACAAATCAAGTAAAACTCTCCTGCTTAGGATACCTTGCAGTAGAAGTCCTGCAGACAAACAACACTTCTGTTTAACAACAACAAAAAATGATTAGCAAACCAAGAGCATCTACTTACAATAGATTAAACAGTGGATTTTTTTTTTATATAGGTATGCAAAGTGAAATTACTTTAAAGCTCAAATGATTTAAAACAGCAATATAAAACCATTTTGTGCCAACCTATGGGCAGACAGCATCTCATGGGAAGACCTGTAATACAAATAATTAACATTCAACATTTTTAAGAATATTAGCTATTTAGTTAGCAATGAAAACCTCCATCCTTTTACTTGACATGAACAAAGAAAACCCATCTAGCCATGGAAAAACCCCAAGATGTGCAGGCCTCAAACAATAAATACTTGCCTTGAAATTCAGCGAATAAGCAGAATTTCTTCAGCAATGAGTAACTCTGGTAGTTTGACACAACTGAAAAACTAGACATATTTTTTTCTGTAATGTTAGTGCTTCAGCAAACCAGATTTTCAATGGTCTATTAAGATTTGATTAAACCTCAGGAAAAAATGTGTTAAAAAAATAAAAATCACACAACTTAAGTAGAAAATGCTTTCACAACTGGAAACTACAAGAATGAAATTTTCATAACAACGATCATCATCTTGATTTTTAAAGCCATTCATTATTTAGCTATTCAAAGAACAAAGTTCAGACAACACGCACTAAAACTGAACTCTCCAAAACAGTAAGTTCTCCCCATGCTGCTTTGTTATTTAAGTAGTGGTATTTTTCAAAGAAGGAAGTTAATTTATTATAAATGTATAAAGAATACATTTAATCCTTTGCATGGCATTGCTAAAGACAAGACTCCCCGCTAAGCTGCCTAAGGCATTAACTGGAAAGAAGCAAATCCTGTGGCATAATCTAAGGTTTGGTGCATAATTGATAAAAATTGTGCAATTTCAGAAGACACTTGTCATATATTATATATAAATACACCAGTAAAAGGTCTACAACTGAAGTGTCCCCTCTTAAACAGTGCTCAGCTCCCACAAAGTGCCAGTCCCAGGAAGATCTCAAACCCAACTACCAGGGCAGACTCCAATATAAGTGTGTTGGGGGGGGGTTCTGATGGGGTTTTTGTTTGGTTTACATCTATGTAAATACTATACTATATGGAAGTAAAGCCTAAGGTGGATGTTGTCAAGAGTTAGAAATGGAAGTGTGCAATGTGCATACCTCATCTTTAAAAAAAATGCTTAAAATAGGTCCCTGCAAGTCTTAGCTCCATGCAATCTACAGCTTCATGATCGAAAGAAATCCCCTCATTACATCATTGAAATATTTTTTTTTTCTGCACTTTATTTAGCATCCAGGGAGACAAAGAAATGAAAACCACATTTAATTACAGCTGTCACCACCTCTTCTCTCCCAGCATGGCTGGCAAGTTTGGGAAAGTCCCAAGTCTGTGTCCAGAGATTCATTGACCTTTTCATGCACCAGCCTTAAAAGCTCAGCTGAGGCTCTTAAGTGTTGGATTGTGAGGCTGGATGCGATGGATACTCACCGTGGAGCTGTGACACTGTGAAGGCCCCGTGGCAAGGCGAGTTTGCAGGAGGCACGAGTCTTTCGTGCTGCGTCATGCATCACAACGCTCTGTCTGGTGCTATTGTTAATACTTATGTACTACTTTCTGATTTCAAGTTATACAATTGACTTTCAGAAGACACTTTGCATGTCATGTCTTTAAAACAAGGTGCTGAATAATCTAGTCAAAAGGGCTGGAAGGGAATTCACACAGGCAGTAACTGACTTGTCCCCCACTGATGATGTGCTGTCAAGTACTTAAAGCACTTTTAAATCATTATGCAAGCACTTTCCAGAATTAAATTACAAGTGTGACATATGGCATGAAATGAAGGCTCCAGACCACAATGCTGTCATTACTGTTAAAACCCTGTATCATTCAAAATGCGAACAAATCACTTATGCCCCATTTTTTAAGAACTGGTACATTCTGAAACAGCAGTATCTGAAACTGCAGCTTTCGGCCTCACGCAGCTCGCAGTTTCAGCCACATTCTCGTGCACTGGCAGAACCGTGCTGGGTGCAAGAGCTGGTGAGGCTGCCAGCACTGGGGCACTCCAAGTTACATAAACCAGACTCCAGATCGTGCTCCTCCGTTCCCTACTCAGTCACTTTTGTACCCCCTGCTTCCCCTACTCCTCAATTCAGATATATGCCCCTGCCCATATACAGGGCCTGCCCGTCTCTCCTCCACATGGAGATAGCTGTCTTGCCCCAGACACCCCCACATATTATCTCCTCAAACTCACAACCAGTACAGAGCTACCCTCTACATACAGCAGTGAATGCAGTAAAAAGGAACATTTGAAAAGATCCCCTCATTGCCATTTTTCTTTACACATAAAATTTCTAGTCAAACATTGCTAAACTCCGGTTTAGAAAACTGCCCGATGCGGTAGGCTGCGGATAAAGGATTAACCCTGTTCACTAAACCACTACTTTATAAGACGTGCAGAAACAACCACCCACCAAACACATAAAATCCACAACCAAAACACCACTAAATGTTTCTTTCCGATTCCCCAGCAATGTGTTCCAAAGCTCCTCTATAAATTTTAAGTTAAAGTCAAGCAAATAGGTAAAGCTGTTTTGAAACGGCAAAACTGATACCATGTCTTTTAATGAAGGTCATGGGACCTTTTATGCCTTGTTGATTCACTGACCTCAGAACGCACAGAAGCAGAGACATAGGTCTCTCTATATTCTAGAACTAAAATAGGATTCCAAGATACTTTCTTTGTATTCCAAAAAGGCTGAAGATACAGGACAAATGTTTAAACTAAGCACCTTTTCCTAGCTTTTCGGGGGCTGATACATAAATCAGGTTGCCCACAGACCAGGGATCTGTGAAGCACAGCACCATCTAGCACTCGGCAACCCTCCCACAGCTGATGCCCACCCTCAGCACCGCCTGGGAGCTGCCTGCCCCCCTCCACTGCCCTTGTGCTGTGGCCACACAGAACCAGTCCCCTTCACCCTCCAGCACTCACTCCAGCAGGCCACACCACTTCACATTTGTGCTGAACACCGGAGCTGTGCTACCTCAAAGAAAGGATCCGTGTGTCGCTCACCTCCCCCTTTCACTCCACCACCAGGAGAAATCAGGAGGCCCCGATTCAGAACAGGAGCGAAGGAAAGTCTGCGAGTGCACATTTTCACTATTTGATCATTTTTGTTCCTCTACTGCCAAAGCTCTCAATACGCTACTTGTGTCAGCACACAGCAATTGGGTAACCCAAACCAATTTTAAAACAGATTGAAATTCAAGATGAGGACTTTTTAGTTTGATAATCATTACTCTTAAAATTCTTCTTTCTATCTACAAAAGCTTCTTTTGTCTGTCTTATTAAAGAAGCCAGTGAATAACAATGTGTTATCTATCAAACACCCATTTTTAAAGTCAGCACAAATAAAAGATGATTTAAAAGGGGGAAAGGTATTTAAAAAAGGAGCCATCCTAAAGATTATTTCTCCATCAGTCTGCAGTTCCCCCTGTTCATACACCTCTCCACCAGACAAGTCAGGCAGGGATGTGCGGTTTTCCCTCACACACGACTCATCCTTAAGACAACTTATTTTGTCAAAATATTCCAGGTGTACAGCTGGCTGATAGATACCACTCGTCTGGAAATTACTTACAAAGGAAACGAAATTAATCAGTTGCAAAAGTAAAACCCACACTCTTCAAATTTTAATTAGTTTTATTAGTTGAAGGAGCAAATATCAGAACAACTGCAGAAACTGTGGAAGAGAGCAGACACAAAGCTGAACTCAGTGTTGTGAAGGTTTTCAGCATCTTAACTAATGCCTGGAATGGTCAACTTCATTGGTTTGAGAGAGAAAAAGCAGACAAACTTGAGAGCAGGTTTTGACACTAGCTTCCAACATTTTGTTTCTAAACAGGGAAGGAATACAACGTAATTAGGACAGATGTGTTTAAGAAGAAACAAGCATCTAACAGATGCTATTGCAGGTAAACAAACTTGCAAAGCCACTACAAAAGCTGAAAAGTTCACGGCAGAGCAGATTAAAAAAAAAAAAAAATCTGCATCTGACCCACAGTATTTTCCTCTGGCACTTCGTGTTTTAATGCAGCAGAGCAGAGAAGGACAGGTTTGAAATACTGTTCTCAAATCTATATGAAACAATGTTTCGTAATGCAAAGAATTTCAAGTAAATAGTAAGGAACTACTAAGTGAAGATGAAATTTTAGCAAAAGAAAGCGTTAAGAAACACACACAGTAGATGAAGCAGGCACAACCTGCGAAATAACTCCATAGTTAATTCAGCTTGCAAATGCTTTCCGTCACTCAATCTAATTGTGTAAGAATTATTAAAACATCATTAACTAAATCACCAATTTATCCCTAAGTATTTACATGTAGTTAAACAGAATCTCAATAATTTAAAGCACTTATATCTTTTATAGCCTAAGGAGAGTGGGTTATTTGTAGCATACCAGATGTTCGCTGATGAGGAAGAAAATACACTAAATCAGCATTTTAAGCAAGACTTGGAAATACATCCACATAATTCATCTTGTTCAGATGACAAAGAGGTACCCACTTAGACTCTCTGGGTCACATTTTCTGCACCTGATCTAACCTCACTGTTTGACAGGGATAAGACCAGCAGCGAGCTGTTTCCTACACATCCTCTACACAGACCACCTCTTTATACCTTCTTCTTACAACAGCCAAGAAAAGCCAGCAACTTCTACCACCTAGAAAGTGTCCCATTAATTTCCATTCCTGAATGGAGAACCTTACATATGGAACTCTTCCCGCAAAGTAGAATATTCCTCCAAGATGAGAATCAGCATAACAAAGCCCTGACAATAAAAAGTGGAGGTCCCTTTACCAAGAAGAAAAAAGGCTGTCAGGAAAAGAGGAAAACCTTCACAAACTGAAAACAGTATAAAAGAAACATCAATTGGTTTAATAAAGAGGAATCATCACATTCAGAGTCTTAAAAGTTTATTTTTAAGAAGCACTTTATGCTCACTTGAAGTTCTCTCTCATCCCTCAATAGTATTTCACACATAATCAATATCTGAGCCTGAACTCCCAGTGAAAAAACGGAAGCAACTCTTCCATCCAGTTTGTCATTCCTCAGGTTTTGATCATAGTTTCCATTATAGGAAATGCAACAGAATTAGATTTCCCTCTACTGTTACTGGGACTTGGGCAGTTTCATTTTAAAAAGTGATAAAGACAGGAGCACGAGGTTAGGACAGAATTCACCTTTGTAAGAATTACCTAAAAATGAGTTTGAAAACACCTTCCACAGGACAAAGTAAAGGGATGTGAAATTCTCCTCTGCCCTTCCCCACGAGCACAAGAAAACCTTCCCTCTCCTCCCCTAGAGAAATAAAGACACCTTGTCAAAGCCTTGTCTGACCCACAGACAGAAAAACAATGCAGACAGAAACCCCAAGGAAAATTTTGGCATGAAGTTAACCAGAAGAAAACCAGCCAGCGACTCAGGTGACTTCATATTACAAGAAAAAGGTCTTTTTTTTCCCCTCCCCAACATCTTTCTCCTTATCTAAAATAGCTGCTGAAGCTTAGGGGCTTTTTTGTAGAATCACAGTGGCTGGAGTGTGTAGGGACCTGTGGAGATCATCCACTGCAACCCCCATTCTCAAAGCAGGGAAAACCAGAGCAGACTACTGAGGGTTGTGGCTGAATGTCTTCAAGGATGGAAACTCCACACCTCAAGAAAAGCATTACAGCATTTGATCAACCTCACTGAAGAAAAAAGGAATCTCTTGTATTTCTATGTGTGCCCATTGCCTCTTGTCCTGTCACTGAGCAGCACGAAGAAGAGTCGCATGTAAATCTTACCATACATTTACCTGCACGTGCAGCAGGGACATCAGTCACGCAGCACAGGAAGGTCTGGGAGCATCCATCAGAGAAAGCAGCACATCTGTTTTAAACAGGGCTATGATAAACCTACTGCCAGACCCCAAAGCTAGGAAAATATCACATTCATACTGTTACTGGCTCACTAATAAGCAATATAAATATTCACATCTTATACAGTCACCAGAAAGTAAACTGACCTATAGGTCAGCCACACTCAAGCTTTTTATTTAGTAGTTTGACAATTCCCTTCTTTTACGTAAAGGTTTGAGAGCCCTTGCCTCCAGTTTCTCTTCCCACATACAGATCCCAGCTTCCAGACTGTTCCAAACCTCCGCACCTCCAACTCCAGGCACCAGCCCCCTCACAGAGGGCAATAGTTCACAGCACTGATTTCTCCCCGAAGGAGTAACACCACACGCTCGCTGGCCAACGTCCACCTTTGCTAAGTCCCCCCAAATGCGGCATATCGCATTCCAGCAGTTAGCAAGGCGAAGGTGTTGGCACCTCTTCAGTTTCCACACATCATCACTGACTGCAAGAAATCATTACCTTCTCGATATAGCTGCTAGAGAAGAGAGTTTGTGTGATGGAAAGGGAGACAGTCCTGGACGAGTAGTAGGCAGCTTGTCATACTCTTTTTCCCTCAGAACATTATTCTACACACTATCTTCCCAAAGAGTTCCTCCCTAGTAGCCGTTACAGATGGTTGCAAGAATCTTAGTAGCAAAAGCCTCAGAACATTAACCAAAAAAGTTTCCGAGTTGTGCACATATTTCCCCTAAACCACTATCCTAAGTAGCCAGAAACTGACTGGTGAAAAGTTTAACTTTATTTTTAATGCAAACCTCCTCCCTCTTTTCCAGTACTTCAGTCACCATAAAACCAGACACACTGGTGACTAACCCAGAGACCTAACCTGGAATAGCTTCTTCTAGGGCTTCAGTAACAGATGTCTGTCTTAGTCCAAACAAACCTACGGTTCTTCGACAGATGCAGCATGCTCTACACTGCAGGTGGACAGGCAGCCAGCAAAACACCCCTGCACCAGAACACCCCTGGCACCCCACCCTGCTCTAGGGGGTGACTAACAACAGGAGGCTCCACAAACCCCCTGTTTCTATTGCATGTTTTCCCAAAGGTGTCCGAGACAGACACACCGAGTTAAGATCCAGTGGGGACACCCGCGGCCAGGTGAACAGGCACCAATTTTCTCTGATCAGTTCTGGCCCATTTATTTTGCCAAGTGACCACCTGGCTATTTCTTCCCCCAAAATTCGAACATTTTATATTAATGTCAGTCATTCTTCAAATCTTTGCCTAGTTTTGCTGATTAAGCACTAATTCTACCAGCTAGTGAAGGCTTCTAAGAAATTAAAAGTGTCAGTATTACATACATCTATTGCCACTACGCGTATTTTGTTTGTAGAAGTTCCAATAAATCAGAAGAAAGCTACAGAAGTTAGTCCAAAGGCAAACTCATGCTAATAAACTACATCTGGAGTTTCAGATTAAATACATCACTCCTCTGCTTAACAGACTTTTACTCTAAGTCCCCTGACTTTCTAAGGACGTTATCAACCCAAATCCAAATCACACACATGCCTCCCTGAACGGGGTCTGCCTTTTTTTTTTTTTGTGGTACCTCTGTTTACACAGCTTATCCCTTATCGCACTGACAACACTGGGAACCACAGCAGATGGTCCCCTCAGACACAACTCTAACAGGTTTTCTCCACTCCCCCATTCCACTTTTTTTTTTTTTTTTGTGCAAACAACTGATAAGGAAGGCTGCTGCAATGATTTACTGATATCTGAAGTTGAAAATTGACAAAACGCAAACTGCTTTTGTTTTTCCTCCCCCCTCTCCTGTGAGCTGCTTAACCTCTTAACTACTAAGCAACACAGACAAAGAGTATTAATAATTGTACAAACCACACAGGCTGTTGGATTAGCATTTCAAACACAAGCAGTATTGGTTCATTTAAAGATCATTACTACCTTTAAAAGTTATGCCAGTTACAGCAACCAGCCTCCTGCTACTAGAGACAAAAATATGAGGCGGTCTCCTTTGCTATTAAAAATACTCCCCCGCTGGTGTGGGAAATGCATTTAAATTATATTCAAAACCATATCCAATAGCCTACTGAAAACAGACTCGAGCAGAAGATGAAATAGAGACTGGACATTTCATATGTAAACATACATGTACTTTCATCTAACAACCCACAGCAACCTGAAGCTCAGTGACATAAAAATCAAAATGCTCTTAATATTGCCACTGGAAAGACAGACAGACGCTTATAACGGAGCCCCACAGAAATTCTATTAACCAAACTGAGTTCTTACTACTGGAGAGCATGAATTTGCAAAACCACGTTACAAAAATGTTGGGGGAGAAAAAAAAAAAACAAGACAAAAAAAAAAAACCACTAGACATTGGCAAAAGCATCAACCATCTATGAAGAGGCATCTACAAGTAGACAGTAATGAACCAGACAGACCCAGAGGGCTTTCCTCAATGTAGGTCATGCCTGTCAGACCATAGCACAGTAACATGTGCTGTAGAGAACCCCAAGTTTTTATCGCACACACAAATTTACTCCGTAGGCAGACACAGTTACAGATTGCTGATGATCACTCACTGGCGCTTAAGAGGAACAGAAAGGAAAAGTTGCACCCAAGATAGCTGTATTGAATTTAAGAGTCATAAAACATCCCTTATAACACTTGACACCTTACATGCTTTTCTCTTCGTGAAGTTGTCAAACAGACGAAAAAATTCTGTTTAAATGTGATGTCTGATTTACACCAGGGGTTGAGGGGCAGGGGAGAAGTGAGCACAAAGGGGGTTTAGAAACAGTATTTTCTCCCGATTTCTGCCACATTAAGCTGAAAACTTGAATTAACTAATTACTGACAGGAGAAATAGTTAAAAGCTTCAGCATTATTACTCCAGAGATCTGCAGCATTCTCTTTCCTTGACTCAAGCCTGTGATTCTGTTATACTTTTGTGAAAACAAACATCCCATAGAAAAAGACTAATAACTTAATATGTGGATACAGAGAGATGGAACAGCATAGCAGGACTACTCGTACCAACAACCTGAGCCCTGGCTGGCTGTTTTTACTTACATAAGTAACATAAGAGATCACAAATTAAGAAAAACTCCTGACAACCTAGAGGGTCAGCAGCTTAGAAATGCAGCTATAGATGAAGATCTAAAAATTACACAGTTAAAAAATAACTATTTCAAAGCATAATACAACAAAAAGGACACGACTCAAAAATACTTGTGCCTGCAATCCCAAATATGCATCAACTACCGTAAAGTCGGGGAGACAAAAGCAGTATTTACTTCTTTCTAGAAGCAGGTAAGACAAGAGAAGATGCGAGGAACCTCTTTTTGCCCTGCAGATACACTAAAACCAGATTCACAGTCAACCATAAACCAAGAAAAAGTTAAGATTCATCATAGCTGAATCTTTCTGTAAGGAAGGTATCAAATGAACCCACAAACACTATGAATAGGACACAGCAAAAGACTGGAAAAGATAATTTAAAAATAAATATCCCTACTTAAGAAATTCCACAATTAAGAACTAAACTTCCCAGCTTGGCTTCAAGTTATCTAATGAAGGAAAGATTAAGAAGTACAACAAATCTATTTGCTCATTCTTTGTTTATCCAGCAGTCATCAATCATAACTTCAACAGACAAAACAAAAAAAGATTCTTCACTTGTCAGCAGCAAAATTCCCCACTCGGAGCTCAGTTATTACAGGTTATCAGTGTTTACATGTCCTCTGTGAATCTACTAAAAAGACACCTCAAAAAACCAGTATCAGGATGACACCTCTTTCAGATCCAGACACAATCCACACGCAGATGCAGTCACACCAAAACAAATATTGATATTCATTGATAATTCTGTACAGATCGAGGTGGTTTGAGGAGAAATGGGGCGGTTGTCTTTTTTTGCTTGCCTTTTACAAATTTATGTCCTTGCTAAGTTTCAGATTTAAAAGCACTGTCCCCTTACCTGAACTACTCAGAGCTGAACAGAAGCAGGTAACAGCTTTGGGCCTAGCTCATTATGGTCTCAACATGAGCAATAGGCAGATGATGTATCAATAGGCTTTTCAACCACAGTCAGTGAACATCACCTCCCATAAGCATCAGAGTTGCTCATTATTTTTTTTTTAAACCAACAAAAGAATCACTGGGAAGGTTTTCCATTATGTTATTGAAAAAGTAATCAGCAGTATTAATCACCTAGCTTTCTTCCCACTGATTGTCATTGCTGCAGGCACATCCATGAACCTCAGCATTACACCACTTCACAGTTCTTTGTCCTGAGCAGCACTTCAGTGCTTCAACTTTTTTGGCTTACAATCGAACAAAAATGAGCATAAAAATGTTTATGCTCTTAGAGCTGCTGCTGCTGTCAGTAGGACTATGCTTTACTTTGAACGTACACGTTAAAAATCATTTTGCTGTAGTGCGAGGAGGGTCGAATGGAATGGCAGTATTTAGATGATCTTCTGGGAGCTTTACAAATAAATACATAGCTTAAATTAAGGGAGAAGCTGTTGTGGTCAGAATCAAATCTCTGAAAGGTCATGATGCTATTCATTGCAAAACATTTTTTCTGAGATAGAAGAGCAGTTTGTTTTTTCCCCCTGTAACAAAATAATGACTTTGAAGCCTAATTGCATGTGTGTACTTAGCTAGAAAATACGGAGTTGAAATCCATTTTTCAAGATACATGAAAAAACACACAGTGCACACTGAACCGTACAAGAAGCTGAACCCTACAACTGAACTGTTTGAAAGGCTTTTGATAAATGCTGTTCAGGAGCAGGAGGAAAACAAGTCAACATAATTAACTTATCTACTAATACCGCAAATTTTACCTGTACATAAAGTATAAAAAAAGGACTATGCGTTTCTATTTAAACTAGTCTGAAGATAATTACGAATGCACACTCTGGCTGAACTTCAAGCATTCAGGTTTTAAACATTAATTTACTTTGACTATGTGCATGTCAAAATGAAAGATTGCTGTCTGGATCCAGACATGCAGCATTAATACTGAACATGTGCATTCATTTCAGGTCAGCAGACTCTCCAGCTCTTTTTAAGCAAATGGTAGGAGTAGCACACTAATTAAAATCTATATTAAAAGTTCACAATGGGCTATCTATTCTGAACAGCTCCCCTACAGACATGACTGCAACCAAAGTACTTAGAGCGCCTTTAGTTGAGTCTGAAGAAAACTGAACTGCCCCTCATATAAACCACTAATTATGGCCCTTTCTGAAAAGCTTCTATGTTTTCATCCTACCAACAGGTTTTTCCAAGGCAGCCCAGTAAAGATTTCATGACCTAGGGTTAGATAATAAGAAAAAATACTTCAAAATAATCTTAATAATGCAACAACAAAAAAAGTTAAGCTAAACTCACTCTGTTCTATCGGGTCACTTCAGAAACTGTCTGCGTTTCAGAAATGATACATCTGAGAACAGTGTAAACAAAGCCAAGGTAGCCTCAGCCCAGAGTACCTGATAAGATACTGATGCACTCACAGTTTAAGGGTAAACATGAACCTATGTGTCATTTGGTTTTAACTTATTTTTATATTACACTTTTGGAACCAGGTTTCTTCTATTTGTTGTACGTTCTAGACTGATGCCCAGAAATAACCTGACGTTTCACAAGGCAAAAAAAGAAATATTTCTGTCAGAGTGTTTCTTGCAAAGCAACAGAACACCACTAGTTGTCTATAAGCCCACCCAGCACGTGCAGTCCACTGACGAGCCTCATTCCTAGTACCTCATTGCTACTGCTGAATGAGAGGATGATGGGACCACCAGGCTGACTGACTGCAAGCAAAAGCTTTAACTTTATGGCAACCACAGCAAATGATTTGGAGAGGGAAATACTCAAGAATCCCAAACTGAAACATTTAGAACACATTTCTTCCTCAAGTGCAATTGATAACTGCATTAAATACATTCCAAGCAAACGGTGATACTTGTTTTTTAACTCAGAAGACAAAGACAAATAGGTCCTTTTCCTTCTTCAGATTTCAAAGAGACTATGAACAAAGTGAAGAACTATTGTATTACCAAGAGCAAGAACAGACTCTTTTTTTATTATTATTATTCCCACAGGGGCACTAAACTTTCCCACAGGGAGCATCAAGACGATGACATCTCCAGAAATATTCTCTCTCCATGTTTCAGAAGCCATCTGTTTCTCCACACTCACACTGAGGCCTCATGAAGGGAATTAAAGTGGGGCCTAATCCCTTCTCTCTTGATAACCAGACACTCTTAGACCTCTTCACCGGCCGAGAAGATCAGATCAAACCCATACGCATTCCGGCCAAGGACAAATATGGAGAATGTTAAATGTAATGAATTCTATGTGGGATGTAAAGAGCCTCCTGTATATACATGGAGCAAGTTTGACTTGTACGTGCTAGCGAAACCATACTGGATGGTACCTCGGTAACAGCTGCTGCTTTAGATTATAGATTCAAATATTATAAACAACAACAAATGACACCTGAGTTTAGGCTTCTACAACAGCTGTTCATCTTTAAGATGACTGCAAAGTTTTCAGCACGCAGAGAAATGAGTCTTTGCAAGTGTAAACAGAAGTAAAGGAGCATTGTTGCCTTTGGTACAACATCTTGTTTTCCTCACGTGGCACTATACCTTGATACTTCATTTTAACTAAATCAGCTCACTTGCCTACAGTGTTGGTTTGTCTACTGCAAAGTAAAACACACATCTAAGTATACACAACTTGCATCTCTCTCCTAGTAACATAGAATCTTATCGTGCACTTCTATTTTAAATCACTTGTGCTCCTATTGAGAAACATCCATTGCAAAACAGTAAGAAAATCTACATATAATGGTTATTAACACGTTGCACTGAGCTTTTGTTCCAACACAGCACATTTCTCTATTCATTGACAGCACTAAAACGTCCTGTCAATATACCTCCTAACATACATGGACATCGTTAGGAATATTTAAAAATCGCCGTGGTAGGGAAGAATTTGAATAGAACTATTCTTTTCACAAGACACAGGAGGAAAGCAGTTGTGACATTTTGACATCTTGACATCCTGGGTTGGATTTAGCAAAACAGAGCACTGGTTTACCAAGCACCTTCACAACTCCTTCAGGTAGCATCA
>JAAGNO010000948.1:30265-42370 GCA_033439905.1 Ceryle rudis
TTGACATCCTGGGTTGGATTTAGCAAAACAGAGCACTGGTTTACCAAGCACCTTCACAACTCCTTCAGGTAGCATCAAAGAAAAAGAGACTGGTGTCAAGCTAACAACCAGTTCTTGCAACTTTTGGGGGGTTTTTTCAGTATATAGGATACTACTCATTGTATAGATGTTATTACAGAACCGGACTGTATCTTTCCAGACTAAGATGGTATTTTAACAGCACCTGGCAAGATAGTCCAAGTAGCAGTTACTACCTATTATCAGAAGCACAGATGGTTCTGCAGCAACAAAGTTTACAGGCTGTGCCAGCGGACAATCTACCTGCTTCTCTGCTTTACTGGCAATCTGTGGATCCAAAGATAGAATTATCACACGAGGCATGTCAGAAAGGCACGGCAGTTACACCTCCTAAAACAGAACCGGCGCAAGAACCATTTGAACTAACTCGTGGCTAAGTACATAGTTGTAGCACTGAACTGGAGACAAAACCCTGAGCCCTCCCAGAAAATACAATCTGAACTAACAAGAAATACAGATCTTGAAGTTCAGCTGAACTTGCAGTTATACTGTTAGCCTGACCACATGACTCCCTAGTATAACTTATTAACACATTTCACATGCTTACCCATACACACAAAAGCCCTCAAGAACTGTAAGGCTGACTAAACACTGAAGGAATTTACTCATTTTCAGGGAAGATAAAGTTTAAAAAGGAAAAAGTGGTCCTACTACATTAATAACTGGAGTAGAAAGAATGATGGTATTCACTCCAATGCCTATGCACCTCTCCTAGGTGTCTGCCTGTACAGCAGAACTCCCTACATAATCAAACAAAAAAGCCAATGCTATTGAACTCCCTTACCTGCAGGGGCTGCTTCAGCAAAGCAAGTCTCTTTTCATTTAGCTAATTAGACTTAACCTAGGAACCTCAACTCTGTATCTAAAGATGTATGCTAAAACCACTTTTTGAACACCTATTTTGATAGATATTTCAGCATTCCCAAGGTATTCCTTTGCTTATCATCACTTTCATGTAGCAGCTAAAACATTAACTTTAAACAAGGGTGGAAAATCCCATTTTAACAGTTGTTTGGTTGGGTATTTTTTGCCAAACAAGTCTCTTCATTGTTTGTTCC
Organism: Ceryle rudis; assembly: GCA_033439905.1. NCBI lineage: Eukaryota > Metazoa > Chordata > Aves > Coraciiformes > Cerylidae > Ceryle > Ceryle rudis. The sequence goes on from JAAGNO010000948.1 coordinate 31,402, forward strand.
ATAATGGCACTTTACAAGGCACTATTCTATTTTCAAGGGTTAACAGTGAAAACATTTGGGAAAGAAGACTATGGAACGTGATGCCAAAAAGCAGGAGACTCTACACAGGAAGATGTAGGAGTAGTTCCACTAAAAACACATCTTAAATCTGCCTCATTCATCAGGCTTTAAATCCTTCATTTTAGGAATCAGTTTATTGAGAATACGGTTTGTAACATCGATGGCACGTGTGCTTTAAATACTGAAATGTGTCTAATGTAATTGGGTACAACCTGGTACCAAATACCATACAATTTGTTTCAAGTCACACGCTCCTTTATATTAGCAAGACATTAACCAGTTCCACACTTTCTATACATCAAAGTGTATTCTTGATTTAGTTCCTGGTACCTGAAGTAGGTGTTAAATGAAATGGAATTGCTTTGACAAAAAGCTAGACTGTACTAACGAAAAGGAAAAAAGTCCATCTGTGAAAGCCTAAACCAACGTTTTACGGGGCGTGCTGCTAATTAGCAGGCGTTTCTCAGTGTCTTGGATGTCACAAAAACCACAAACTCAACCCTAGTTCACATGAGTTTTCAAGTCCCCCCGCCCCACCTTGAAAATGGGACAAATGCTTCCAGTTTGTATTAATCTTCCTCCTTTGAATGTCCATTAACAGTAAGGATGAGAAGGGCAGACCTCTCAAATTACAAATACCTTCTTGAATCACAATTTGGGCACGGTCTCTGGCACAAAGAAAACCACCCACACCACCAACACAAAACCACAGTCCTTCGGAAGGTCGCTCCCCCGAAAGAATAAGAACCTATAAATCAGTTCATACAAAAACATTATTTTCATTATTAAAACATTTTTTTGCAGAACCAAATTAACCGAGATACAGGAAGAAAGCTCTCAACTTGAGCCAACTACGTGTTACTAATTCATCCTAGAAGCTGCCTTACTGCTTCAAACCAAAGGCTGTGAAAACCTGCAAAATAAGAAAAAGAGTTACAGTAACCTAATTCTTTCACATTTTAAACCGAAACGTTAACTGCTTTGGAATCACTGCATCATGACCAGGGATCAGCAGCTCTGGGTATATAAACTATAGTTATGTATTTTTTCTAAGCTGAGGAAACTTTCCCCTAAGCCAACAGACCTTCTTAGCTTCTCCACTGTGCAAACATCTTACTTTTACCACCCAGCCTTAGGTAGCTAGCTAATTCCCATCGCCGTGACTGCCACGTCTTGAAAGCTATATATGTTAGAACTCATTTACCATTTCCTTCTGGTACGCAGTCTTTGTAAGAACACTTCAATACGAATGAGGTTTCCCCAAAAACTCAGTGAAAAAAATAAAACTCAGGAAAAAAAAAAAAAAGTTTTAATAGTTTTGCAGCTAAAGAAAGAAAAAGTAACTTTCTTCAGAATCTTCCTGTAAGAAAAGCCCTTGTGCCAATATCTTCTAATATCTTTTATTAGTTTGTTTTGTAAAAGAATCAAGTGCTATGCCAGACCTTCCGTTTCCCCGCGGTGTGTGCTCAGTAGCACACCTGGAACTCCAAGTGCAACTTCAAGTCATGCCAGGAAGGCGAGTCAAACTAGAAATGTTGTATACACACAATGCAAATAATCACCGGTACGCAAGGACGGGTGTGAACAAAGACAGTAACCAGCAAGATCTCAGGAAGTGAGGAATATACCCTAATGATCAAATAAATCCCCATCATCATTACAGGAAGAGACAACTGCGGCATTCAGCAACTACATCTATTCTCCCTTCCCAAAAACACGAGTAAAATACACTTAATGCAAAAAGGAATTCACACATGCACACAAACATGCAAGCTGGTAACACAAACGCTATTTTTGCACTAGGCAGACCCTTTGGAGGTTATCATTTCTTTTTTAATGACATAGCACAAGCTGCAGCTGAAGCAAACTTTCTTCGTTTCTTGGAATAATCCACATCTTTTAAGAGATGCAAACTTCCCTGATGTACGTACCTGAGAACCAGGAAAATCTGCCTTGCCAAAATTTCTAACATGTTTTTAACCTTTACAGTAAGGGCAACGGACTGCTTAGTACATTGTACTTCCCGCACAGTGAAAGCCACTTGCTAACACTGATCATTATGAAAAACCCTTCCACCCTCCTGATTGGGCATGGAAAACTCTGGCTGCATCACATCACAAGCGTCTTAGTACCACACCCAGAAGCTTTATTTGGATACGATCTTTTCCATGAATGAACAGCTACTACGCTTACAATAATATGGCACGGGCACGCTGAAGCCAAAAATCCAATTTTACAGAGAAAAAGAGAAAAAAAGTTGCACTGCTTTTAAGCCTTGCTAGCTAGGATTCTGAAAAGAAAGTGTTCGTGTAACTAGCGTGAACATACACGGGTGATGATCAATTAAGAAAAATCATACAAATCCCTCTAATCTCAAAAGACTTTTATACTAATCACTGCTTCATTTCCTTTGGGACCACATTCGACCTGGCAATGGATCTCATTTTTTCCTGAATAATCTTCTAGGATATTTACACAAGCCTAATGTATGCGATGCTTCTGCATTATTAACAACTGCGTGCGAAACGCAGGAAAAATTTACCCCGCTTGCTAGGGCTGCCTCTGAACTTTTGAGTCCTTACAAACAGTGCAAAGTAAGTCCCCGAGCCAAGAGATCACTTGAAGTGGGATCAATTAAGTGACTAAATTGAAAATAAAATTCAATAAAATGCCATTTTTAACCTAAATGTTAATTTAAACGGTTCTCAAAAAGGTTTCAGGAGTAACTCTGGCGAAAGCACAGTTACACAGTGCCATCTAGCAGCGACTTACAGCGCAGCGGTTACTACCACACTAAGTTTGACACTAAATAGTTCTTTGTAACATCCTTACTCATTTAAGTAGACTCTAAGAAACCAGTGAAGCGACCCGTACAGTTGCTATACGCAAAGCTAAAGTTGAAACTTGACAGATTGAATCTACGCCAACCGCTACAGTTCTCTTCCCGTTGTCCTAAAGTCTGGCTGCATAAAAGAGGGAGAGAAGGTGTGTAAAACATTTTTCTCTGGTAGCTTATTGCTTCTGAAAAAAGCTTTCTAAAAATGTTCAGGAGAAGCTTAAGCAAGTATTATGACAAGTCTGATAGCAAAACTGAATTTTTATTTGATGTTTCTCTGAAGTTTTTTTCTTCAGTAAATTGAAATGGCCAAGATCTCTCTGCTTGCCACGAGTAAAACTGTTGAAACATCTGAAGTTACATACACCGATAAAATCCAGTTTTCTGACTTACTGAAGAGAGGGGGGGGCAAGGAAACAGGTACTTTAAGATCCAGAAGATTGACATCAAGATGGATTCTTTCGCAGATCACTTTGCACAAAAGAGCTGCAGAAATCCATCACTTCACAAAACACTAAAATAGTGTTCAAGACTAAAGCTCTAGTTTCACAGGCGCGTACTTGAATTCAGCATAAGTCCTAGTGCTAAATGACAGATGAGCTGTCTCTCGAACACTCAGTCCTACTAATGCTCTGCCCTCTTCCTTTCGCAATGTCTAAATACATATGCATAGATTCATCCAAATATTTGTCCAACTTTGCAGTAAATCAAACCAAGGAACTAATCTGGCTTTAGAGTAAAAAGGCCAAAACATAAAACAAATGGTGCCGGAGTATTTTTGAAGTTACAGAGGAAAAAATAAAGGCAAACAACACGAGTGTGATGTCAAACTTTGGCTCAGCAATTGGGAGTTTATGTGGTTTCAAGCTGCACTAGTGCCATTAGGAATGACAGCAGCGTCCCTAAACCACCCACAAAAGCCAACCTTAAGAGCTGTGAAGCTCTGTAAATCAGCAGCATTCGGTTCAGAGCCATCAAAAATGGATGCAGAGAAGCAAGGTGTTCCGTGCAGGATGCTATACAAGCTAGCATCAAGACTTCAACTTCCCCATCTTCAACAGTTTTACTCTAAAGCCATCTCCCATAAATATCTGTCTGCCCAAGTGTATTTCCCATTTTACTTTTTAAAAAGCTTATGTCAATTATGATGGAGTTATTCTCCAACAGAATTTTATCCAGATTTCGGGTATCCATATGGGACCTACATTTGAAGGTTTCACAAACAGCTTGAATAAGGCATCAACAGTCCCCCTACTATGCATTTATCAGAACTGTACACAGTAGATAAACAGACTGATGCCCTTGTAGATTAATGCAAACTGGACACTGTCCAGATGAGAGGAACAATGAAGTCAGAAATCCAGAGAACATGACCTATGAGAGAAGCTTTTAGGAATTAGGTCTATTTAGCCTAGACACAAGACACCTACGGAGAGAAGTGATAACAGCATTCAAACATGCGAAAGGTTGCTATGAAGAAGAAAAGAATCAGATGTTCTCCATTTCCATGGAAGAAAAGACAGGTGGCTATAGGCTTGAACTGTCCTAGAAGATTTAGGTTGCACATTCAATAACACTTTTCATCCAGAAAGGTAGTTAATCACCCAAGAGAGGTCATGAAGCATCCATTACTGCAGGCTTTTGACAACCACCTACAACTAATGTGGCTGAAAAGCCCGGGCCTAGGGAAGGAAAAGTCAACCAGGCAGGTGCCTTTTGGCCTGTGATCTATGTCAGACTGCAGCACACTAAGAGGAGGCTCTGCCAGTCACGGACACAAACTTCCAACCTACTCCCTGCAGGTGGTCAGGGAAAATAGTCTTACAATTCCTCCATCCTCTGCATCATTTTCCACCCCAGGAAAAACTCCTCTCCCCGTGCCCAGCGCCTGCTTGCCAGCAGGTGAGCAGCATCACAGGAGGTGCTGTTAAACTCTGCTCTTCAGTGAGCTGGGGAGAAATCCCCAGAGGTGAAGCTCGTAGTCCCCTCTCTTGAAATCTACTCCTGCCTCACTCAAGTGAGGAACCACTGACAGCGCTGCAAAGCTGCAGCTGTGGATGAGCTGTCAGCCACCTGAAGAAGAAAATACTGATTTTCTGCTCTGTTTGTATTTGGAAAATCATGGGTAGACCCAAAGACAATTCAGAAGACGTATCAGTTTTCCAACAAGCTTTTTCTAGAAACAAAAAAAGAAAAAGACACGAGAGTCACAGCAAAACAGCTTGTGAAGAAACTCCCCCTTCCTCTCATAAATTTCACAGATTTTTGTTGTTGTTGCTTGGGATTTTTTGCTTTGTTTTAAAAAGATTAACAATGACATTTTGCTCCTTTAATGAAAAATTCCGTTAGGGTTTTCCTATTCCACTGCAATGCTACAAAGAATATTTGGAACTGCTGAGAAAATAGCAATATGACTGTCTCCGATTTAAACTTCTTAAATTCCTGGGTTTTAGTTAAGACTTCTAAAGCATGTTCAGCTGGTGTTCTCCTTCCCTCACTACCCATTGTAAGAACTCAAACCTCTAGTTAAACAAATCCCGGATACTCAAATTTACCCTCACCTGATGGTCTGCGCCTTTACTTCCACAAACTAAGACTAACATTTACCGATGACAGGCGAATTTTTCGAAGCATGATAAAGACAGAAAAATGCCAACCCACAAAAAATAACAGAATTTCCCAAGTCAGCTATCACTTCGGGAATCAATTAAAAACAAGCACACTTTTACCCGTAAAGCCTGGCCAACAAAAGCTGAGGGACCAAAATGCCTAATAAAATCAGCAGCCAAGTGATCTGTCTTCTATTAAATTGCAAGCCAAAAAGCTCACTTCTCTATACACCAGTGTCTTGTACCAATCAACAGCAATTCAGTTTTGGCACCATTGACTCAAAGCCTATTTATAGTCATCCAAGACAAAGTTTCTGCTTTTCTACTTAGTTTCTTTCTGTAAGCAAATTCCAAAGCCAGGGATCTGACACACAAGACAAATGCTAACGTCTTCTGCTCAAACAGAAGAAGCCTGTTCCTCAGCCACGATGCTTAACGTGCTAACTCCAACTGGTAGCACACAAATGCCACAAGATTCACAGCAGTGCACTGGGGCTTTGTGGATGGGCGTCTGTGCAAACGCATCGTATCCCGCGTAACACGACTGCTGTGAAGACTGCGTCAGTCTAAAGTCCCCACAGGTGCCGGGCTCTTTGGTCACAGCATCTATCCCACCTTCCTCAAGTGTTTCAAGTGCACACACAAAAAAAAAGAAATTAAAAAAAATTAAAAAACCACACCATGCATTAAATGAGATGATAGAATGGGTTATGGTTTGGGTTGGAAGGGACCTGAAAGATCCTCTAGTTTCAAACCCTTTGCCACGGGCAGGGACACCTCCCACTAGAGCAGGGTGCTCAGAGCCCCATCCAACTGGGCCTTGAACACTTCCAGGGAGGGGGCATCCACAGCTTCTCTGGGCCACCTGTTCCAGAGTCTCCCCACCCTCACAATAAAAAAAATTTCTTCCAAAACTACCTAGTTTCGGAAACTTAGGACAGCAATGTCCTAGTGACAACAGTTACCATCTACCTGAAATGCTAAGCCTTGAGCTGTGAGCAGTTAATTACTGATGTCCAACCTGAACACCATCTGCTTTTACGCTATTAGCTAAACTCATTGTTTTACTTATGTTGTAGCCATGCATTTCAACTGAGCATTTGTTCAGCAGTCCTTCCAATTTTCATTGTCTGGGTGTAATACACACGAAGGGTGTCTGTAAGATTATTAAAATAAAACAAAAATTTTAAATCATTCCTTAATGAAAATAAGCAGGGAGTCACAGTGAGCATTCCAAGCAAAGCCTTCAATTAATGTTTCAAAGAAAAGTCTGTCTATAAATTAAACCAACTTTCCTAGATGAACCAACATGAAGCAGAAAGGGGCTTCCGAATGGAACAGTTCTTCAAAAAGGTGATTTTCACAATTATACCTTATGAACCTCAAACTCGTAACGCAGAATCTGTGGAAGGGGAACTAAAGAGTTTAAGACAAAACCTACTTTAAGATAAGAAGTGGTAACTCCGAGACGAAACATAAGTAAGAAACACAGACCTTCCTAATATTACGCAGATAAGTTGCCAACTGAATGAACATCAGATCAGAATCACAGAATGGTGGGGGTTGGAAGGGACCTCTGGAGATCACAGAGTCCAACCCCCCTGCCAGAGCAGCAGCACCCAGGGCAGGACACACAGGAACAGAGCCAGGTGGGGCTTGAAAGTCTCCAGAGAAGGAGACCCCACAGCCTCTCTGGGCAGCCTGTTCCAGGCTCTGTCACTCTCACAGTCAAGAAGTTTCTCCTCCTGTTGAGGTGGAGCTTCCTGTGTTTCAGCTTGTGACCATTGCTCCCCGTCCTGTCACAGGGCACCGCTGAAAAAAGCCCCTTCTCCTGGACCCCCACCCTGCAGATATCTGTAACCATTCATCAGATCCCCTCTCAGGCTTCTCTTCTCCAGGCTAAACAGCCCCAGATCTCCCAGTCTTTCAGTATCTAGCTAGCAAGGAATTGAAATTAAAGCCGATTTAATTAAAGGCACACTACTGCACTTAAACTTTGACTAACCATCGAGTACCCCTAAATCCAATCAGCAGCAGCCTCGGGAGGCATGGGAAGGTTAAATGCCCCGCGGAGGGGCTCGGAGCGGCCCCGGGGCAGCGGCAGCCGAGCCCGGGCGGCTGCTGCCACCTCTCGGCCCCGGCCGGTACCGCACCAGCCGCGCAGGGCCGCGCCCGCCCGGAGCCTTCGCCCCCTCCAGACGCGCATTTCAAAGCGGCTGCAGCTGAAGTGAGGAGTCTAAAGCACGGCGTACGTCACCAGAGCCCGGTTTCTTTTCTGTGTCACTACTGTACAACAGTTGGATAGGAAGAAATCAGAAAGTTATATCTGAATTTGCTCGTGTCGACACAATGCTGTATCACAGAACAAAAAGGTATAAAAGAAAAGCACAGATCTAAGACAGCAGCAGACACACCAAGGACAGGATGGGATGCTGGGACAGATATAAAATAGCTACATGCGTTGTTACTTGTTTGCTTGGTGATAGGACCCGTTTTTACACCGGAGAGCCACAGAAACACCAGGCTGACATGGAAATACCCCAGTTGGTCCACGAAGAAGTAAATAGAAAACAAATTTATCTCTGTTAGGTGGGAATATGTGTTCCCATCAATGAGAAAAAGCACCAAAACCCATCTGTCTCTCTTATCTGTCTAGTGAATTTCTACTGTCTTCAGCCAGCCTCCATAACCCCATGGCAGCCTTGTCTCTCCACACACCCTCAGGCCTGACAGAAGGGGAACACCACAGGTTCGTGCTCTGGATTGGAGACGCAGCACAGCTCAAGATCAGTTGTGCTAGAATCAAAATCCCCACCAGCAACAAGCCAGAAAGTCACCTTGCCTCTGTAAAGTAACAGAGCAATAGCAGCTCACACAGGCACCCACCCTGCAACCAGCAAAAAAAAGTCTTCCCAAAATATATTAAAAGCAGCTTCATGCAAAGTCACACAGCAAAGGCCAACTGTGGCAAGTTTAGAGAACTCTATCCCAATCAGCAAACTCTCAGAAATGAGGAACTGCCAGCTAAACCTCATCTTTCCTACCAAATGAAATTGTAGTCAAATTTTAGCAAGAGCCTAAAGTGAAGATTAACCTTCCCTCGGTATTTCCCAGTCACCAAGAATAACAAGGAAGTCTTCTTCAGGTGCTCCTACAAATGCTGATCATAATATGATCTTGCTCCTACTTCTGCGTGTACATGGTGCAAAATCTCTTTAGGCTATAAAAATCTGGTCTGTTCTCCCACTAGCTTTTATAAACCTCCTTATAAACGATTACTTGTAGCACAAGGAACCATGAGGTCTGTGAATCCCATGTCTCAGCAGAGCACTCTACAAAGCTTCACATCACCTGTATTTCTACGTTGAACTCATTTCATCACTGCTACTTACACTTCATTTACTGATTGATTAACCATCTACTCCAGGGACACATTCCAGCTATGAGGATGCATGTTACCAGAAGCTGAAATTTACCTTTCATGGTTCAATCCTTTTCAGTCTCATTCTGCTGGATTACATGGAGTTCAGCATTGCCAGAGCTAAAGCCTACTGCACAACCACTAGAGCATGTAGTCAATTGCTTGGCCACTAGAATTAACCCTAAACATGTACACACGCTTCAGCTGACCTATGGGATCTCTCCTGGTGTCTCTGAAGATGTTCTGCATGTAGAACTTCAGGCTCTTGGGACCGCTCCCAACTTTCAGTCGCCAGCTCTGCGACTGTGAAAGAAAAACACTAAAAGAAACCAAAAAAACATCAATTCAATTTAGCTGGCCTGTAAAAAAAAAGGTCTTTTTAAGTGGGATAAAGGAAACTGTATACATTTGTCAGATCAAGCTCTGATGGCAGTGGTAAAGGAAGCCATCGAGGGGTAAATGCAAACTAGGTCTTTCTAGTTCCCCCATAAACAGGGGAAACATTTCCCAGTTTGAGAATTAGAGGAGTTCTACCCTGTAGCAAAGACAACACCCTCAAAGCTAGACACTCCACAGAAAGTTGCCTAACGGCAATAAGCAAGTGATGCCGAGGAAGCTGAGGTAGGAAGACTCACCACAAAGAGGTCGTATAACTTGAATTCTCTGATTGATAAGGCTAAATATCAAGCACTTGATGAGCAGCTAATAAACTCTTGGAGCTTAAAAAAAAAAAATATTAAAACCACCTCACAATAAGGATGGCTCACAGCACCCCAAAGTTACACAGTAATCACTACTGTTTGTTTTACATGATACTTAGAAAGCAACAGAGAAGCCTTACCAGCAGGGGGGGAGAGGGAAAAAAAAATACAGAGATCAACTGCTGATTCTGAGCAACTAAACGCATACACCAGAAAGCAGTAGAAACCTTAGTCAAAATACCTCATCATCCACTACACAGGCTGCAGAGAGCTTAAGTTAACAAATTTAAACATGTTACTGTGTTCTGTACAAGTTCTCTACTTCAGAAGTTAAATGAAAATCTACCATTTTATTGGGAAGTATAAAAGCACTTTTAAAACAACAGTTAAAGCACCAGGTTCTGAACTGTGACTCACAAACCACGAGTCAATACCCAGTCTTACCCAATCTTAGTCATTCTATTTTCCACTCGGATGAATAAAAGGGATGCTGCAGCACACATAGCTGTATCTGTCTGGGGATGGCCCAAGCCCAAGCAAGCATGGTTTATGCAACACAACGAGCACTAGGCAATGCCTTTGAACCCCAAAGTCTGTATTAGTCTGGAGCATCTCATCTTTTTCAACAGCAGACTAAGTATGTTTCCTTTTGTATCAGTCTTCTTGTCAACATGAGGTCTTAAGTAGATCAGAGCATTTGTTTATCCTTTTCTTCCTTCTCTCTTCTGCTCAAATTCGCTGTTTGAGCAGATGGACAGTCCTAAGGATACCTCAGCTATATCCACTGGTAAACAGAACTGACAAGCATTTAGAAAATGAACAAGTAGAAGAGGCAATAAGATGATAAATTCTTTACCAGTATTTCAAAATATTATTTGAAATTTGCTTTAGAGAAATACATGAATACTCTGCACCGTAATTTCAGGATTGTAAGACATACAATCGTAGAATGGTAGGGGTTGGAAGGGACCTCTGGAGATCACAGAGTCCAACCCCCCTGCCAGAGCAGCAGCACCCAGGGCAGGACACACAGGAACAGAGCCAGGTGGGGCTTGAAAGTCTCCAGAGAAGGAGACCCCACAGCCTCTCTGGGCAGCCTGTTCCAGGCTCTGTCACTCTCACAGTCAAGAAGTTTCTCCTCCTGTTGAGGTGGAGCTTCCTGTGTTTCAGCTTGTGACCATTGCTCCCCGTCCTGTCACAGGGCACCGCTGAAAAAAGCCCCTTCTCCTGGACCCCCACCCTGCAGATATCTGTAACCATTCATCAGATCCCCTCTCAGGCTTCTCTTCTCCAGGCTAAACAGCCCCAGATCTCCCAGTCTTTCAGTATCTAGCTAGCAAGG
>JAAGNO010000948.1:43359-54093 GCA_033439905.1 Ceryle rudis
TATTTGTAAACATTCATCAGATCCCCTCTCAGGCTTCTCCTCTCCAGGCTAAACAGCCCCAGGGCTCTCAGCCTTTCATCGTAGGAGATGTGTTCCAGTCCCTTCAGCATCTTTGTAGCTCTCTGCTGGATTCTCTCTAGTATTTCCCTGTCCAAATATAGTCCATATAACATGGACTATAAACATTAAGCTTCAGTAGGAATTGGCAAATCTTACTGATACAAGTCCTGCCAACAAATACCATAAGCACAGAAATGGAAGCGAGTTCACAGGAAGGAACTCATGAAAAATACAGCATCTTCCTATCCAAAAAACTTACAGAAAAAAGGCACAAGACAATAAAATGGATGCCTGAACAAAGGCTAATCTAAAATTGCACAAGAAAAGCTAAGGGTCTATAACATAACCTAGTTTCCATGTGCTAAATCAAAGCCAAGACAACTTAATTAGCAACAAAACAACTCCACTCCCTTTTTGCTTCTGAAATCCCATGCTACAGGAGAAAGAAGTTCCATGCTAGCAGTTATTGCTGAAGTGTAGTGCAGATATGCTGTTACTGGTTTAGTTTCTGAACGTTTAATAACAGTTTTTTATTCCTCTTTATACAAGTTACTGTTCGCTCTTCTGATATTTGTAAATCATCAGTACTGTCTTTCCCCACCCCCAGCACCTTTTACAATGGCTGAGAGAATGTTTTGGACATAAACAGCCTCAAGCCAAAAACAATTATCACAAATTCACAAGCATACCAACTACTTGATCTATCAAAATGCATTTGAGAAGGCTGGGCCAAAAGCCATTCATTCCACAGAACCGGAAACCTACAGATGCCAACAGATGCTAATACAACAACCTGCTCCTCTGACTGTACACATTCAGCTCCGTTTTCCAAGGAGACCATACTGTAAGAGGCACACACACTGAATTCCCTTCCCAGACAAACATCTGGCTCCCAGCATCTGAGAGCTCCCAGCTCCTGAGAGCTCCCAGCTCCCCCACTTCCTCTTTTTCACAGTAGGCATTCCCTGTCTGTACCACAAGGGCTTCTTCCTCCAGGGTGTATCTCAAAGGGAGCACCCTAGTAGGACTGCAGGCATATCTAAACTATACAGCCAGTCGCGCTGCCCAGAAACCAAAACCAGTTCTGGAACCAGTAAAGCCACCTTCAGCTGCACTGTTTTCAGAACATGAACAAGAACCGTAGTACAGCCCTACGCTGACAGCAGCTGGTCTGCACATTTCTGTGTGCCTCAGACTAACAAAGGACCTTTGTGCTCCCGCAGGATGCTGTGTCAGATTTGTTCAGAATGCTGCCTACCTTCATTGTAAAAGCAGATACAAAAATAGGTTCAGCTCTTCCACTGGTGCCCCTTTGCCTTTTTTTGAAGTTGAGGCAGTTGCTGATTTTTAATGACCACTGCTGTTATCACAATATCCGTGGATTGCTGATGCACACCACGCTCTCTCCCCAGACAGAGCAAGCCTTTGCTGTGAAAAACTGTAGCACATCCCTCAGTTTTCACCTTTGGATATAGCCACTCCTGAGAGAAACCAAGGGTGCTTGTACAGAGAGAACATTTTTGAAATATAGGAAAGGCAGGGGAAAAAGGGGGGAAAAAAAAAACCCCAAAAAACAACAAGCCCACACTTCTGCATCCCCTGAACAGAGTTCAAATCAAGAAGAGGGTTGAATCCATGCAAAACACTGGGAGAAGGAATAGCTTCAGCATCAGGTTTTTGCAACAAATCAAAAATTTAGTTCTATACTGAGGAGACATCTATTGTATCAACGTTCCGTTTCAGCCAGGTCAGCTTATAAGGCAGGCTGCATTGTTACAACTTCTTGTTAGTCTGTCCGCTGCTGCTTTTCTTCCCCCTATTTCTTGTTTTCCAAACTTGCAATTAGAAGTCCCTAGACACAGTGCTTGCCCACTTCCCTCATAATGGAGCAATAACTGCACACAAAGCTTACATTTTATTTCCTAGAACCAGAACTTTATTCCAGCCTCTCTTCACTAAGTGTTGTTGACTCTAAAGCTTAGGAACATGTAGGAAACAGGCTAATGAAAGCACTTTAAATACCGGCTGGGACAAGAGCTAACCTTCCACCTCAGTGAATTTTTCCTCAAGTTCTAGCAACAAATTCTTTCCAACCAATTCTGGCAACAGAGTCATTGATTTAGAAAACAGCTCTCGCAGAACAATTTTTATTATTTTTTGCATAGTGGAAACAATATTAAGTTTAGTTTCAAGAAATGTTAGAAATTTGGAATTTGTTAAGCAATTCTTACTATTACTGAGTCACTACTTCACTGCCCAGGATAAAGAGAGATTAAATCCCTTCTTGACTTTCTATCCGAACTCCCCAGGTGAATTCCTATTTAAAAGAAGGCTTTCTTAAGAACTGATGAGAGACACTCGAGATACGTTGGAAAAATTTCTCTCTTGGCAGTTCCTCCACAGAAAGATGAGCAACATGAGCAGTGTTACGCACCAGATGCTAAACATCTTGTCAAGAGGAAGACTCTCCCGTCTCACTACACACTTTTGACAAGCGACTGACTCCACTTTCTCTGTGCCCTCCTACTGGGTATCGCTGCAACTAGGATCTTCTGAAGGCTGAAGAAACTCAGCCAGTTTCTTCTCATAGATCCAAAACCTAAACCAGCCCGGTGGCCCTCCACTGGACTCGCTCTACTACATCAACCTCTCTTTTCCCCAGGAGTCTAAAACTGGGCCCAAGCTCGATCACTGGACACAGCACTCCAGACACTGTCTCACAAGTGCCAGAGAGCTGCAGGATGCCTGTCCCAGAGCTGCTGGCTGTACTCTTGCTAACACAGCCCAGGATGCAGTTTGCCTTGTTTCTGCTACAAGAATACACTGCTGACTCACGTTCAATTCTTGTCTAACTTAACCCCAAAATCTTTTCCTGCAAAGCCGCTTTTTAGCCAACTGACTCCCACCTTTACCACTAGCTGGGGTTATGTCAACCTTCGGATTCTGCATCCTAACGGTGCAGAAAGGCAGTTGCCTTCTTCACCACCTCACACTCCCACATGCAGCTACCGTACTTGCAACACTTGCACTCAGTTCCAACTTCACTAACGGCCTACAAAGGAGAACATTCAATAGATAGACTCGTAGAAATTTACTTTAGACAGTTTGTAGCTGGTAATTTTGTTCTCTTGACCGAAAGCAAAGTTTCCAGGAGTCTTTAAATATAACAGCTTAAAAAAAGTTACCTAATTTCTGCCTACCACCTCAGTACTGGGGTGATTTATTTAATATACATGCACAAATACACTAAATCAAGACATGGATTTAATCACAACCAGAAACGAGTAGTCAGTTTCAAATACAACACCAATATTACTCTGTAGGCATTCCTGTCTCAGCTACTGCAATTTTTATTCAGTTTTTAGTTCTCAGTTTCAGATCCTCTACGTACGCCTATTTCTATTCTAATCTTACAAACAATTTCCTACAAGAAGAAGGTATCAAAAATATTCAGTAGTTCCTTCCTTCACTGCCCTCCATCTTTCTGAGCTTTCTCCCAGTAAAAACCCAAGAGCACAGGACAGACATCCAAATCTTGACAAGCCAGAAGTAGCTTCTGGAAATTAAGGTAGAGAGAAGTTAAATTTAGGAAAGCCTTAACAAGGCACAACTGAGAACCCCTTTGTAGTCTTATGCAAACAGCTGTCACAAACAAGGCTTTCTGGCCCGGCACTCCACTCATCTGCAAGAGGATCCTATCTACTCCAGAGCTGCACTACTCATTAAAGAGTCACCCGGCTTCCTAAAAATAGTTCAGCACTTGCATAATTCAGTACCTACTTTCTACTTCAATAAACACAGAAAGATCAATCACAAAAAATAAGTCAAATGAGATGAAAGACTTTAACGATATCATGAGATGTTCAAGAAAAGAAACAAGCTCTTTGTGAAATCAGGAATAAAATACTTCCAGCAAACCGCTGGGCAAGACAACTTTGCAGTCTTTTGGTATGAGGAGGGTACAAGTTGAAATGCAAGAGAAACCAAAACTTGAATTAATGAGTAAAATTTACTTTTTTATTTTGACTAGTCATAAGCTACACAGAAGTATTCAGGTAATAATTCTCCACTGAAATAGGACGTCCATCTATACGTTTTCAGCTTTCTACAGCTTTTCTTTCAACACATTTTGCATTAAGGGGATGAAATGCAGCCAGCACAACCACAAGTTTGGGGGGTTTGTTTAAGGTCGGGAGGCAGAACAAGCTGACAGAAGGTGTTTTCAAGTATTTGGAAGGAAAAGTTCTCCTTTCATTAGCATTTTCAGCTCTTTCAAACATACAAGATACAATCCTGTATCATCCCACCTACATCACCCTGACTGTTCTTCCCAAAACAAAGGATCATTCACATGGAGTAGTTAACCTCTGCTCCAGCAGCAAATACATCACTAAGTGACACCACACTTCCTTTCTCTCTCACTTGGGTTCCACCAGTTACAGTCAGACACCCAGCTACATTCCTCCCAAGAATTAACATCTTTCCCTTCCACTCTTTTGAAAACTTTTCAGTTACATTTAGCAAGCCAAGTGGCCACAAAAGGCACTGCATGAAGTCTGTTAGATGGCTGCCCGGTCAGGAAAACCTAACCATTCTGAAAGCACTCAGCTTGGAACGATGCTGCTTAACACCAGGAAAGCACTTCAGCTCCTCACCTTCAAATCAGTAAGAGATCAAAGGGGATTTTAAAAAGCGTAATTAAGACTAAAAATGTTTGATGACAGCTCTGAACATTCAATCCCTCCCCCAAAAAAATGCAATTTGTCTGATACTGTTACCTGTAATTTTGTATCCGTAAGCAGCCAGCTGTCCAGCCATATATTCACCATCTGAATTGTTGTGAGAACATCCCCAGGTACGAATCCAGATTTTCTGAGCACCAGGAATAATGCTGTTAAGCAAAAATAAATTTAAAAGGCAGGTTAAAAGATGAACAAACTTCCCCTTTAAGGACACTGAACAGACTCAACACATTGTAATTCTCCAAACGTAAAATAAGCAACACAAACAGTAGCAACTCCGAAATAGCTGGGGAAAAACATCATAATTATGTTATTTTCAGTGTAGTGGGCATTAGGTCTGGCTGGGTTCTTTATTTGTGTCTAAAACAGTGTTGGTAACACAGCTGAGCTTCAGCTGTTCTTGAGCAGTGCTTGCACAGCTCCGAAACCTTCTGTTTCCCTGTGATCCCACCTGCCACAAGCAGGACAAGATGGACAGCAGGCTGGGAGGAAACATGGACAGAAGAGCTGACCCAAACTGACCGAAAGGATAATCCGCACCAGATGACATCATTCCCAGCGATAACAACTGCGGGTTTGGGCTTTCCCAACTAGTCATTGTTATGAAACTGGCTGGGCATCAGTCTGCTTGTGGAAGGTGGTGAGTGACAGCTTTTCCACCTCTTAATGTTTTCCCTACTCTTTCCTTCACTCAAACTGACTTTTATCTCAACCCAAGAGTTCTTGCATTTGTTCTTCCAATTCTCTCCCCCAGCCTACTGGGAAGCAAGGTGAGGGGGAGCCCAGGGGGAAGGCTGGGTGTCTGTCCACCTGCGGGTCAGAGTCACTCCACCACAAGCAGCAAGGAAAGGGTTTTAGAATGGAGAAGAGCTGTAGGATAAGAGCTTACAAAGAGAGCCTGTACAAGAGCTGTACGGTAAGAAGAGATTCGGTACAGTTGTGTTGAAAAAACCTAACTTTCTGAAAATTATCGTATCATTTAACAAGGGACCTTCGAGTGACGGTACCAAAGCTAGACCACCAGCAAGCAGACTGGTGCAACTAAACTGCAACCTTTTGCTATTATGGCACCTATTGATTGTAGCTCCCCTCCAAACAAGCCATCTTTCTAAATCCTTATCTTAACCCTGCCAGCAGTCACACTGACACCCGAAAGCTCCTACCCCAACCTTTCTGGGCTACAGAAGCAGCATGGCAGACGCGTACCATGGAGCCACACGTAATGGTTTAAGAACCAACAAAAAACTGTGCAAAAAGCTCTCACTGAAACTCCTGGGTTATCTGTGCCAACAGGATGAAGATGCCAGTACAAGAGCGACAAACCTTCTGGAACAATCCCTTGCCCTGCCTACACCTTTTTTTTTTCCCCCCCTCCCCTTGCACTTCGTTTTTTAAAGATACTTCCCCTTGCTAGAAGTAGAGATCTGATGACGAACGATTAATGAGCATTAAGTGAAACACATGTTGCACAAGTGCAATGTATTTAGACTTCCTACTGTCTAAACAGCAAACATTCCATGTGCTTTCTTGGGTCAAAAGCACAAACGTGCAGTCTGTTAGATTCTATACAGTACCTGAAAACTCGGGAGAACAGAAAGCTAGTATGAAGTATCTACAGACCACCAGCTCAGCTGTACCTCCACTCTGGCATAATGAATCTTTACTGGGCTTCACAAAAACCTGCACTGTTAAGCTTATATAATCTCTTTTGAACACTAATGAAAAAACAAAATGGAATCTACTGTGTATTCTAGACATATTTAATTTTCATCTTTATAATGCAGGAAAAATTTATCAACCCATTTGAAACTAACAGAGAAAAAGAAAACAAAACCAAAATCCAGACCTCTGAGCTGCAGTAAAAAAAACAGAATCAATGATGGAGTTCAGCTATGCTTTAATCAATTCCATTGCAGCAGAAAGTTGATTCTGTTCTTGTGGGAATCACAAAGAGGAAAAATGCAAAGGTATGTTCTGTGGTTACTGCATACTATTTCCCCTGCAAAAACTAACTGTGTTTGGAATAAGTTCCACTGTGTCACTTGCAGGATGTACACACAAAGAACAGCCTTTGAAAATCCCAGGTTCCAGAAAGCAGGTGGAAAGACTGAAACAAGGAAAATGACCTCCTGGTGGAAGAGGATCAGGTGAGGGAATACTTCAGCAGGTTGGACATACCCAAGTCCCTGAGCCCTGATGGGATGCGCACACAGGAGATAGAGATGTACTGGAGACAGTCCAGCAAAGGGCCATGAGGGTGATTAAAGGACTGGGGCATCTCTGCTATGATGAGAGGGTGAGAGAGCTGGGACTATTCAGCCTGGAGAAGAGAAGGCTCAGGGGGTTCTTACTAATGTACATAAATACCTGACGGGAGGGTGCAAAGAGGACAGAGCCAGGCTCTTTTCAGCAGGATCCAGCTGTTGCTGGACCAGAGGTAACAGGCACAAACTGCAACACGGGAGGTTCCCTCTGAACATCAGGAAACATTTTTTTGATGGTGAGGGTGCCCAAGCACTGGCACAGGCTCCCCACAGAGGTGGTGGAATCTCCCTCTTTAGAGATATTAAAAAGCTATCTAGGCACAGTCCTGGCCAAATGGTTTCAGACGGCCCTGCCTGGGCAGGAGGTTTGGACAAGATGACTTCCTGAGGTCCCTTCCAATCTCAACCCTTTTGAGATTCTCAGAATTTTGTTTGTGTGTCTCATTCCAGGTGTCAAAAGGCTACTTCAGGACTACATCTTGAAAAGCTCAGCCTCTATTTAGGTGCAAAGCAGACATGTTTTCAGAAATGTTTTACACATAAAAGTTACAGGAACAATTCTTCCAGTCTGATTCTCCCTTATTTCTTACAGAAAGTTTGTCCAGGACAAGAAGTCTGTCCAGGATGTATTATTCATTGCCACTACACTTCATAAACGCTGGTTTACTCCTTTTTATCTTGTATTCAGATAACGAGAACTCCCAATTTATTTTTAAAAGCCGACAGTGCACACAGGGTATGAGAAAAGCAACAAGATAGGGTTGATGGAAGAATTTACCTGTCACTTGGGGGATCATCGTCTGTCTGAATATTCTTTTGCGAATTGCGTTTTCGCACTTTCGGAAAAACATTCTTTCTGCCAAACTGCCGTTCGTGTGGCTTCAAATCTTCTGCCGACACAATATCTTCAATATCTTCAAGCACCGAATCACAGGCAGCAGGCATCTTCAAGAGGCATTAGAGAAGACGGGTATTAGCGAGCACGGAAAACAAAAGCAAGGTCTAGTGTCAACTGCATATGTTCTCATAAAGAAAAGTCGGGTGTATTTCTACATCTACCTGCAATATTTCATATATATGAGGGATACTGAGCATGTAAAAACAAACAACAATCCAGAGATATTTCCTGATGCTCTCTTCCCCTGATATCTCAAATGCAGGCAGAGACAAAGCCACAAACCCCGAGATGTAACGTGCCACCGCCTAACTCAACAACCCTGCAGCTCCTCTGAGGTGACATACCCAAGATGCAAGTGTTTTTAAGCACATCAGGCATCAAAATGAAGTAATGATTTCATGTTACGTGGTAGATATGCTGCCACTCGCGTCACAGGAGAAGAATGAAAGACACAGCAAGATACAGCATTCAGGTGCCTGGCTCTTTTCTTTGTGTGCTGAAAAGCAGCGCACAACGTTTTCAAGGTGCCTTCGAAGTTCTTCCGAAAGCAAACCAACCTATTTCTAGGATTCCTTATCCCACAGGCCTTCCACTTGAATTACTCCATTCATCAGCACAGCAAAATGAAAATTCCTGTCCTCAGGTACAAGATGCTAAACAACTATACCTAGCTGATCTAAAATAATTAGACTGTCACAGGCCTTCTGTAATATAGTAGAAGAGCACTAAAATCTAACTATGTTTTGCACAAGAAAATAAATAATATGCACGTGTATCTCCCAGCAGATCTAAAGATCCAGAGCAGTTTTCAGGATAAGAAAGAAAGAAAAGAAAGCACAGTTTATTTGCTAAAAGAGCCTATAAATAGAAAAAAAAAAAAAAAAAAAAAGAAGTTACTACATTAATTACACACCTCACACTGTGCTGTGTGTAATTCTTAATCAGAATTAAGTTTGATTTATCTTTGGAAACTTGGCTTTGTACATATCTCCACAGTTTACTAAAGAAATCACACAAAAGCATTTCAAAGAGTTTACAGGGAAAATACAACACTTTTCTGACCAAAAGTGAGAAACACAACAAACAAGGCTTTAATTTCTTTAAAGCCAGATTTCAGGAAGAGAAAATTCAGGCTGCTGACATGCAAAGCACTTTCAGGTGTTGGAACTGAAATACTCAAGACTGTAAGTTAAAGAGCTGTGTTTTTTCCCACAATGGGTCCTTCGATCAGTCTTCCAAAATATACTTCAAAATGAAACTTCATATAACCCAAACCACTTCATATTAGCATTTAAATTAAGAATTAATATAATGATGTCACAAAGCGAATGCACCTGAGAAAGATATTTAAGCATTAGGCAGTTTTCTAGATCAAAAACTCTCAGGGTCTACAGAAAAATGCCGGAAAGGATGGACAATAATAAAATGTTATCTAGCAAAAAAGAATAATGGGGAGGGGGAGGTGCCATCCCTTACACTACTTTATAGCACTGACAGGATGTACAAATAGGTGAAGTTATCAACACAAATACAGGGATGGGAAAAAAAAGCGTTTCAATTTCTTGTTTTCTTCTCTCTTCCTGGCAAAACAAATAAGCTTAATTTGTTTCAGTAGCCCACAAGAGAAAGAACACAGATAAAATAAAATTCATACCTTTTTAAGCAAGGTCTAAATCCTCTTGGGTAATAATCCTGGGGGGGGGGGGAACAAAACAACACCCATGGCATGAACAAGCAGAATTAGTGGACAGAAGCCCCGAGTTCATGCTGTCATCCAACAAGCGTTCGTCTTCCCTTTGCAATCTGTTTCTTGCTCAGTCTGATCTCGTTAAGACTGGGTACACACCCTCAGAAGGGGGAACGGTATTATCATTCCCTGAGCAGAGGCACTGATCTTCCTGTCCTTTTACTAAGTCCCTTTTGTCAAAGCCTGATGTATTTAAGACCTTTCAGACCTCCACCGGATTTCTGTCGTTGATCAGAAGTTTAAAATTTTGAATGACAGAAGCAAAAGAGATGAACGGTAAATTTTAGCTAAAAACATTCACAACATCTCGTTTAATCACAAACGCAGCAGAGTTTTTTTAGAACAGATTACTTCCTATCTGCACTAGTTCTATACGCACGCACGACATCTCTTCTTCACAAGGGAATAAATACACAGATTCCTGCAGCTACTCCGACAGATTGACTGAAATAAGAGGCAATAATAAAATGAAAAGTGAATGTGTCACTCTTATACTGTTAACTTGTACCGACAGAAGCTTAATTCTCTGTAAAAACTGAATGCTAATAACAAGAAAAAAAAAAAAAAAAAAAAACCACCAATAAAAGTGTCTTTAAAATAACGACACAAACAAAACATCCCTTGCCCCTGCATATTTCGGCCACCCCTCCTTATCTTTTCGCTATACCGAGAGAGCTCTTCCCCCAGAGAAAAGCTCTGTCCGGGTGGAAGAGAACTGCTCTTCCCTCTAGTTACCAACAGGTGTCTCCGGTAAAGCCCAGGGCTTTTATCCTCGGGCTTAAACGGAGCACAAGAAAACTGCAGCGTCAATATAAAATAGGCCCGACCGACGGCCCGGCGTGGCTGGCCCCAGGGCCCCGGGACAAGCTCGGGCCGTGGCCGCGGGCAAGCGGCAGCCTGGGGCGCAGCCGGGCAGCCTGACCCGGCCTGGAGCCCGGCTGGGCTCGGCCCCCCAGCGAGCTGCCGTCCCGCGGACTGCAGCTGACCCCCGACCCGCAGCCCGGCCGCCCCAAGCCCCTGAGC
>JAAGNO010000950.1:12824-29986 GCA_033439905.1 Ceryle rudis
ATGAAAGGGTAAAAAAAAACAAGAAGGTGGGGGGGGATATTTTTTGGGTTTGATTATATGGTTGTTGGTTTTTTTTTTTTCTTTTTTTTTTTTTTTTTTTTTTTTTTTTTTTTTTTTGTGGTCCACCTGATCTGTTGGAAAGGGGGAGATTTAAAGAAAGTCTCTTCTCTGACCCTCTGTTAACTTTGTTCCTTCAGGTCAGCTGGCTCCAAGGGGCCATTTTACTCATCATGTCAAAGACCACAGTTGCATTCAAGTAATTGTCTTTTGTATTCAAGCCCTTCATAGCAGTATTTGCCAGTGCTTTGGCTGGAGTAGAAATCCAGATGCTGGGATTCTCTGCTCTGTTCAAGAGGCCCTGTTATCACCATCATTGAATCTGTCATAATACCTCTTTTGGCCTGTCCACTCTATGCTACTGACTCCTCTGAGTCCTTTCTAAGGCTTCTGGTCAACATTAGTAAAGCTTAGATGCTTGGGAAATGTATCTTGAAATAAATGGCTGTCATGACTTGTGCACTGAAGCTGTTGGGTTGCCAGAGGCTAGTGAAATATTCACCGTGGGAGAAAAAGGTGAGCCAGAGGTTTTAGGTCAGTAGTATCCTACCTGAGCAGGAGGGGGTGGGAGTTCAGTTTTCACCAGGATGTTGCACTGATGAGAAATGTTTTGATTGGAATTTGCTGGTTTTGTGCCACAACAAGGTTGTTAGAGCATCTTGGTGCGTGTTTTCATGTCCAGTAGTGCAACAAAATGTTGTGCAACAACGAGTTTGTTTTTTTTTTTTTTACTGAACAAGGGAGTGGTGGTCATCATATTTGCTATTTCAAAGGCCTGTAAACCTCTGGGTCAACACCTATCCTGAATTGTGGCTTATGTAGCATACTTATTGTGAATAATTGGGGGCCTGGCTTCCTGAAGTTCTGGGCACCTGTAGCTAAGCTCCTACATCCTACTCAAAGAGATTTAAGAAATATGAGGAGGTTTGTTATTGGTTTGTTTTGTTTGTTTGTTTTATTTATTTGAGGGCTTGATTTACTCTTCCTTCCACTACTCCTGACTCCCTAGAAGGCTGATGTGGGAGATATTTTATTAGGACATTTGCTTTAGAATGATCTATATTGTTTTGTGAGTATGTGAGGGATGCAGGTCGAAGTAAAATATGCTCCAGAAAGTGGCAGAAGGTGGAGTTTATTATGATCCGTAACGTACTTGGCTCAGTCTTGCACAGATGTGTTTTACTGTAATGGTAGAAGCTTTTGTCATGTCTCTGCAGATGAATTCTCAGAAATTGTCTTCATCTCGGGTTGTCAGCATTTTATTTTGACTTTCTAGGCTTAGGCAACTGAGTGGCTTTATATTCAAGGTGTTGTAAGAAGGTAGTGGGAAGATGTAGGATATTCTTGGTTGAACAGCCATGTCCATTTGGAATTCAGCACTGAAACTTAGTTGTTTAATGGTCAAGACAGTTTAAAAGCACTTTTTGGCATCAAGTGAGAAATACAGGATCACTTTTACAGTGTGAATTAGTGACATGGCCTTTATATAAGGAAAGGGTAGGGCATCTAGGAGTTTCCAGATACTTTCCCATTGCTGCCACCTTTGTCTAAGTTTTGGGTTAGTATCAGCCACATGGGTTTTTTTTTGTTGTTGGGATCTAACTTTGCACCCATATTGGCCCATTTTGGTTGTGGTGCTTACTGTAAATGGTGAAGGATAGTTAATCACATACTGAGAAATGTGAGAAGCTCTCATTTAACCCTCCTGGCTGCTGCATGTGGTTGCTGCACATAGGAAAGGAATGACAATTGGAGAATTTCCAAAAGTGAAGGGCCTAGACAGAGATGCTGTTTCTCATCACTGGTTGAATGCACTTCTATAGGGACCAGATCCTGATTACTAAAGCCTCAGCTGCTTTGCTGGGTTTGCTGCAGAGCAACATCAGCAGAACTGAAATGTTGTGGAGAGGTTGGTGTCATTGGGGACTCAATTACAAGGGAAATGGTGGGTGCTCAGTAGCTAACAGATGGGCTTGGGGGAGGATATCTTGTTCTGGTATGTGGAGCATTTAAAGAGGTTGATTTGAATGACTATCACCACCTGTATTTCAGCTGCTGTCATAGAGCAGCTGCTGTGTTGTCAACTTGATCTTTTCATTTTGTTTGGGTTTTTGGGGTTTGTTTTGTTTGGTTTTGGTTTTTAGACTTTTAAAGAAGCAGAGATAATGGAAGAGTTTTTGTTGATCTGGATGAGTTGTACTTTGTCCTCACTGCAGAGTAAAATTGCTGTGGTGAGAGATGTTTACTGCTTGGAAGTTTGTGTTTCACAGCCTGAGGTTTCCTGTTGAGTGGGAAAACTGATTTTCCCTTTCAGTAGTGGTTGTCGCATTCTCTGGCTCTGAGCAGAGCAGGAAACATTGTCAGGAGGTTATGCATGTTTCTGCTACAGATAGGACAATTTTTTTTTTTTTTTTTTTTTTAGTAAGAAGCAAGAGTAGAGCATGTTTGAGCCTTCCTAGCTGTGGAAGGTAGATTTAGACTTGTATCCTGAGTTCTGTTCTTGATCTTTCCATTATTCTCACTGTGCTCACAACTGATGTCTAATGGTGCGTGGGGTGGCTTTACATTCTAAGCATTCATGAGGATGCTCTGAAGTGCTTTGGGATCCTGACAGAGGACATAAACACCAGAATGCAGTTAATTGTTTTAACTCTTCCTCCAGGCGTTTCACAGGTGGCTTCCATCCTTGAGTCCAGGTAGCACCAATGTCATAGTGACGGGCAAAGACAACCTAACAGGAAGCTTGATCAACATCATCAGCTTTGACCTCCTCAGCAAGATGGACAAGCAACTCAAAAGCACTTTCCAAGTAGTTATTGTTGTAAGTAGTAAACTAAAATCTTGAAGTTAATTCTATGTTGCAAATGGGGTAACCTTTGTGTTGTACAGCAGAGAAGTGTGAAGTGGCCTGTATTTAGGACTGAGACTACCTTGTGGCTGTGGTCACAGCTCTCACTGTGAGCAGAAGCAGCAGGTTTCTCTGAAACTTTGAGATAACTAGTAGAGTTTTAACTCCTTTTTGATTCCAGAGGCAGTGTTTTACCTTTTACTGGTTATGGTGCCTCTCTGATTTCACTGTGGTTGGGCATGTCCTCTGCTGGAGAGAAGGGTGTTTAATGTGGTGTGTCAATACAATAGTCTTGGAATTGTTTTGGGGTTTTTTTAAGAGGATTTGACTTCAGGATGTGGTACTGTTTATCCAGTAAACCAGATAACCTCTCAACATAGAGTACGTGGGTAAAGCATTAAAAAAACCTCCCTTTGCTTGTGTTCCACTGACAATCTGCATTAAGGTGTCTTTGATCACTTGTATAATTTCTTTTGTAAATAACTTGAAAAATCCATTTTTTAACCTTCTACAGGGCCATGGCAAAAGGCATTTTCTGGGTTCCAGTTACTAAAAATTCAAAACATTGAGTGTTTCAAATCCAGATTGGATCAATAGAGACCAAAAGTGTATGTGTAGCTTACTATGAGTGTCTGATCTTCTCAGGCTAGTTTTCAGCACACGTATGCATCTATCCCTAAGGTCAGGACAATTGGACCATAATAATCCTTTTGTTTCTCAGCATCTCATGGAAATATGAGAATAGATAGAGTTCTTTGCAGACCAAACTACTCGGAGGGGGGGTGGGATTTATTATTTGTGTGTGGGTTTTTTTTTGTTTTGGGTTGGGTTTTGGTTTGGTTTTTTTTTTTTGTGGGTTTTTTGTGGGTTTTTTTTTTCCTGTTTGGTTGGGTTTTGTGGTTGGGTTTGTTTGGGGTTTTTTTGTGTGTATGTGGTTTTTTTTTTTTTGGTTGGTTGGTATTTGTTTCATTTTGTTGTTTGTTTTTTTTCTCTCCTGCCCACTCTGAGAAGATGTTTTGTCACGGTTGAAACACAGATTGTTACTACTCTGTGCTGGTGCTTGGAGTAAAGGGAGTTGGGCTCTAGGGCTACTGCCCTGGAACCTTTTACCAGCCTGAGCTGGCAGATGTTCTTTCTGTGTGTTTCTGTGTTCAGATTTGGATCCTATATATGTTTTAGCAGATGAGAGTAGTCCTACTGAGTGCTGAGCTTCCCTGCTTTTTCTTCTAATCCTCTTTTGATAGCTTGGAACATTAATGTAGCTGATTTGTTAATCAGGAGGGAGAAAGCTGTGCCTGAGAGGCTATGCAGTTGTGTTGTGTTTGCATGCATGGTTGCTTGCTCATCCACACGTGGAAAGAATGGAATGTACCCCTTGGTGGGTGCCAATTTCTTCTTGTGTCTAAGTTGTGGCCTTGCTTCAGCAGTGGAAATGAAGCCTGTTTGGGGTGATGTGTCAAGTAGGAGGCTATTATCCACCTGGTGAGCCCTGTCAGAAGAACAGTTGGATCCTAATTAGATTCCCTCCCCAGCCCTTTATCGTTTTCATTAACCCCTTATTTAGGGAAGTGGCACTGTATAGGCCTCCTATGTTTCCTGTATTTAAAAGGCATATAGGGGCAAGTGAGTATTGGTGGTGGAAATAATGTTTATTGCTTAATGGTCTCTTTCTCCTTTCCTCTCCAAGCCCCTTCTGCTCACTTGTTTGTGGTCATTTGAGATGCATGGCTTTAAGGTTTGATTTCTGTTCCATTTGCTTGCAGCTGCAGGTTTGAATGTAGGAAGCTTGTTACCCTCCATGCTGTCCTTTTGTTTAGAATTTGATGTGACTATCCCAGTGCTTGAAATATCCTCTGGGATGATAGGCTTGTAATATTAGATAGCTGAGAATACTGGGAATTTGTGCTGTAGCCTGCAGGTGAACTATGGATCAGAACCATCTTCACTTTCATGCTTGCTTTGTTTCAGGATGAGTCTCATTTCCTGAAGAACATAAAAACTGCACGATGCCGAGCTGCCATGCCTCTGCTCAAGGTGCGTATGTTGGGTGCCAAACCTCCAGCAGCTAAGGTCAGGCTCCCAAAGCAGTGTTGCTCCATTTACCAGGTTTAGGAGCCAGCAGCTGAATTCTGTTGTGCAAGTGGAAATCCAGGTGATGTTGCAGATTCAAGAGCAACAATTGTCTCTGGCTTAGCCCTTTATTCCCATACAAATGTTAGATGGTAAAGTTTAACAAAAGAACTGCTGAAGCTCTCTTAGTCTAATCGTGGTACTGCCACTGATGAATTTTATGATGATGGGAAAAGGAAATGTCAAAACTTGGTGAATGTTTAATGGAAATAACTATTATTGGTTACTTCTTGGCACACAAATTGCTGCTGTATATCAAAATGACATTACCTAGGTCCCTTCCTTGGCTTTGGTTTTGGCTCTACTCTGTTACTGCAAGCTTCCAGTGTATTTGTGTGGCTGGGGCTCAGGAGCGCTCCTGCTTGTTAAATGTACAGAACTCGTAGGAAATGGCAGAAGGTGAGGTTAGTGAGACAAGTGGCCCACGGAAGGGAGGCAATATTCAATTATGCAGTAACAGAAGAAATGTAAATTTTTATGCCTTGCCTGTTGTCCTGGGATCAAAGAATCAAACTCTCCTTGGTAGCCTCTAGCAGATCAAAGTTATGAGTAGTTTCTAGACACTGCAGAGTCTGTGCATTAGAACAAAGTAAATGCAATTTCTCTTCAACAATTATCAGCAAGTGTGTATAAAGAGAAGATTTGATCTGTGATGGCTTTATAGCAACCAACTTTATATGCAGGTTTCTTAATGGCAAGCTGAAGGTGGTTGTCCTTGAATAACTTCATTGTTCTCTTTAAAGGCCTGACTTGTCTTCTCTTAGCTTTCAAATCACTTCAGTCTTTTAATGTTTGGAAACTAAGTAGGAGGTCCAATTTTATGAGCAGTTTGAAGTACAATTATTAGGGTGTCTCTGAAAATGGTGGAAAATAACAAATTTGCCTCGTTGCAAAACGCTCAGAAAGCGGTCTCTTTCTTTCCTACTTGTAGCTTTGTAAGGATCAGCTTGTCAAAATTATTTTCAGGCTACAAGATATGAGAGTGAAAGATGGTAGCTGTTAAGCAGAGGTTAATTGCCTGTGTGCACTTACTGAGAATTTACAGTTTTATGCTGTCACATCACTGGTATCAGAAAGTTGAGAACTGGTGCTTTTGAAACTGAATTTCAGTCTCATGAAAGCATTAAGAGTTTCATGTTCCTATCATGCATTGTCTCATCTGCAAACAGCATACAGTATCAGATGTTTTGTGTTAGATATTCAGGTAAAGTTTATTCTCCTGCTTTCTGACTACAACTTCTGAAGTAAGTAATTGCTGTAATAGCCACTCCTCTGCCCCCCTTGCTTTTCAACACATTTTGCTCTAAAACTACCCAGTTTGGCTGCTTTGTTTTCAACTACTAGTGAGTGGTGCTGCCTTCACTACTGGCACAGCACATCACAGCAATGCTTTTGTATTTGAAAGAACTGCCAAAGTATGAATTGAATACTGGATTTAACAACTAGACCATGGCATCTTTATAGTAAATAGTCTATGGGGTAAAAATGGGAGTATTTCCAGTATTTTAAATGATACTTTGAGATTACTGAATATGAGGCATTGATAAATATGCTGCTGAGGATAGTATTTTTACTCTTGCCTCCTTTAAAAGGATTAGAGCAGTACTGGGGCTTTTTGAGGAGAAAAAAACACAGTGTATCCAGAGGCAAGCCCTTGATAGGTACACTGCTTCTAGCACTTTAGTCCCTACCTTAAGGTCACCATATGAATTTATGCCAGTGCTGTAACCAGAGTCCCTGGAGCCAGCTCGTGTTTTGTCTACCTTCTAAGCATTGCTACTTCTAACTATTATTGTTATACTACTTTAAACTTTCTGAAATTGCCATAGTTGCTTGTATTTCCTACAAGGTTCCCAACATTCTAAGCATGAAAGCGTAGCCTTGAACAGAATTTTGGGAACAGGAAAGAAAATACATCAACCAAACCAAACAAAAAACCAAACCCCCAAAATAAACCCCCAACTGAACAACAAGAGCAGAAAAACCTCCTCAAAACTAAGAACTGTCCTTCCATGCTACAAAAACCTACGAGTCCATAATGACACTGGACAGATCTAAGATAAAATGTTTCTGAACCTGAAATGTTTCTGTCACTTCCATCCACACTTAATGGATTCTTTTTGTCTTGATAGAATCTGCTCCTGTGACTTCTCCATTTGAATAACTAAAATATAAAAATTGTTGTGAGTGTTCAGACAGAACTGCACAATAATCAGATTAAATCAATACAGTCATAATAAAGATGATTTACCTTGCTTATTAATGTCAAATCTACCTTGCTAGACAGCCAAGCTGAATCTCCACCTCTGAAATATTTAACCTATGGTTACTGCATTTAAAGCCTCAGTTTTAGTATCTGTTTTTCAAAATGAAGTGGTATTTTTTAGTCACTCAGTAATAATTCATCTTCTACTTTCTTGTATATATTGTGGAGCAAGTCTGGTATGGAATTGACAAGCAGAACCATGTATTAAACATATGGCTTAAGTTTGTCAGTTGGGAACTTCTAGACACTTTTTTAACATTAAAAACCCACAAACCAACACACACAAAAAAACAACAACAGAAAACCAACCAAACAAACAAAAAAAACCCTCCAAAACCCAAACTATACGTGTGTGTAGTATTTAGCATCTTTGTGACCTACTAGACTGCTGTCCTGACAGAGACTTGGGACAATGGGAAGTATGACCATAAAGGCTTTTTAGTGCACTTGTGTAGTGGCTGGATGTATGTAGTGACCACGCTTGCTGCCTGGTAGCTTGGCCCAGGTTGGCATTAGTTTAGAGTAAGTATCTAGACATGTGTGCCCAATTTATTGTTACTGGAGTAAACTTATAATTACACAAACAGTAAGAGCTGAAATAGCAGCAGCAAAATGTTTAGGCTGCGTTTCTTATTCTCTTCACGTTCCCGGTGGATATGCAAACTTGTACGTGGGGGAGAATGCTGCAACTGCTTGCAGTGAACCAGGCGGCAGAGTTTGTACAAGGGCTGTGTGCACCCCTCCAAAATTATGAAGACGGATGGATTGAAAACTGTAGTAGGAAACAGTCCTTTGATGTTTTGGCGTGTGGCAAAAATCCTGCTTTCAGGCTCAGCTGCTTTTCACACTGGATAGTCTATGCCAGCAGCTACATGAGATCTTTCCCCAGCTTCAGAATCTCTCCTGGTACTAAAGAGGGCTAGAAGTTCCTATGTTCAAACTGGTCCCTGTTTCCATGCATAGTGAAAATTCTCTCTGCTAGCGAGAATATCCTCATGCTGGGCTTTGACTGAATCACCAAAGGGCCTCGTCAGGCCTGCCTTGTCTCTGCCCCTAATCCAGAGCTCTGGCAATCAGTAGCAGAACCTACTTGTCACCTTAGTGTTTTCTTTAGTTTTGCAGTTGGAACTTAGTTCTCCTGAGCGTACTAAATACTGGTTGTTTCCTTTGCAACTGCCTCCCTCAGAGGCAGAAAGCATCATGGTGCTGTGCATGTTGTAAGTGATTTGTTTTTTTCCTTCTAAGATAAGACTGGCCCAGAGACTTGAACGTAGGAGAGGGAGTATACGTGCTAACAATATCCATAAAACAGTAAAGCCCCAGGGGTATAGATGAAGAAGAAGCAACAAAATGGAAGTTTTTCACTGATCTGTGGTGGGATCTCTTGGGAACTGCAGTGAAAAGGATTCTGCATCCTTCAACTAGCCGAAGTGCTGCATGGTCTTTGTTCTCCTGTAATTGAATGGAGTACGGCAAGGCAGTGGAAACGGGCAAAGGTCCCAGTAGAACATGGATGAGCTTTTTGGAATCATGACAATAAGTTTTGTTGGGGTTTTTTTGGTATGTGTTTTGTTTTATTTTTTTCTTTATTTTTACTGAAGAACTGGGTTAGAAACTGAGAAATAGAAAGTAGTATCTAATCAAAAGATTCCAGTGACATAAAATAGTCTTACGCCTGTTGTGCTCCCTGTGGGCTTTGTTCCACAACATTTGGGCAATATTACTAATGTGATTGTTCCTACTGAGCTGCTGTTCAGGTTAATAGTAGGATGCACATCCCGATGTTTGCAGGGTTAAAGGTGTTTGTTTCTATTATGGAAGTACAAATACATTGTGTGGCTGGAATTTAATACTCTTTGTACTTCTTTTAATAAAGAGATGCTGAAAAATAATGGAGGGAAATAGGTCAGTGCTAAAGGTAGAAGGTGAGGAGGGAACATAAAAGTATGCCTTTCCAGTGGGAAATAAATAGCAGCTGTCTTTTGGCATTACAGATCCATATGCATTTAATAAAAAAGCCTTTACTTGTTGTCACCTGCTGAGACAAGGAGCTTCATCTTGAAATGGTGGGCCCTCAAGGCTGCATCTTCAGATCTGCTCTTTACCTTTCAATTTCCCTTCTCAAAATAGGGAGGTAATTTGCTTTAGTCATAGCTGATTGTTGCCATTTGACACACATTCTCTATCTAGATGTCACTTAAGAATAGGGAAAGACATTTATATATATATTTTTTTTTTTTTTAAATAACCAATGTAGGATCACCTTGTGAAATGCAGAGCCCTGTCTATTTTATCCAAGTGCATAAACAGATTCCTCAAAACAGCTGCAACCCTTTCCTTTCATCAAATCTTAGATTTCATCAGAAGATTATCTCTTATATGATGGCCACTCAGATTTTTCATTTCACAGGATAAAGTATTCTTACGGTAAGTGGTCCGAAATGACAGAGTAAGCAAAAACTGGAAACACAAGTAAGTGTACAGCCAGAACCAGTCATGCTTATTTAAAAAAGTATATCAGTCTGTTAGCATATGGCAGAGCTCATGCTGGTAAATTCATTTAACACAGAAACAGTCACTGTGTGTTAATGAGGCTCTTCACATGTTCAGTTATTTGTTTGTGGCATAACCTCCCCTCCTCACCTACTCCCTTTCAAATCAGTTGAGTGCTGGGTTTTGACCTCTAAAGTAAGTGCCATCAGGGGTTACTATTTCATAAATTATTCTTTGACTTTCAAAAATTAGTTCTGTAAATGTTGTCACAGCTGTGGAATTAATTCTTGGTGGTGTATAGTATGTACAATTGTAATGCTACAGAGCCATATCTGTCTTCAATTACTTAGTAAATGAGGGCTACAGACGAGGTCTTCACTGTCCTGAGTTCCCTTAAGCAGTCTCACATGGATGTAGCTGTAAGAACAGTCACAAGGACACATGAGGAGTGCTTCTGGGGAAGATTAAACTTCATGACTAATAAGCAGCTAATGATAGTTTTTGCAGAAATCTGGATCAACTGATTACAGATCTTGTTTTGCTAGCAAGTATTCGCTGGTTCTTGCAATCTTATTTTCTGTGCTGCTGTTCCATATTATTCTTAAAGACCTCAGAAGAAAGGGGGTAAGCTCTCACTCTTGACAGCACAGAAGGTTCAGCAGGAAACAAGAGTTAAGCAGTGATCAGCAGAGGCTTCTCTGCAGGAGCAAATCTTTATTGGCATCTATTCAAAATGAGTTGCCACCAGAAAAAGAAATGTGAATCAAAGCCATTTCTTTCATCCAGAATTTAAGTAAGCCTTCAACACTCAGATACTTGTCTTCTTATGATTTTTTTTATTTTTTCTTCTCTACTTTCTTAGGCTCCTTCTGTCACGGTTTTTAAAACTGCAAGGGACCCTGGGGATAGTGACTTAGACCACCTATGTTCCACGCAGTTTTCTAAAATTAAATTCTTCAAGTTCTTCACAGCTCTTGCAGAGCTAGTGTCTTGGGGTTTTTTCCTTTGGGCTTTTATTGTTGTCAGTGGTTTTTTTACTTCTTGATTTGTTAATTACAGAAGATGTATCGCAGCCCTTGGTCAGTGCTTGCAGTGATTTGATAGCTGGCTGTTCAGGAAATAAGTTGTGCACAGCAAAGCAGCAGCTGGACAAGTTAAGTTTTTTGATATCTACTTAGGGACTGGGGAAGGAGCCTGGCTAATTGTTTTGATTACTGGGGAATTAGTATTCCAACCTCACCTCATCTAGGTCCTGGG
Organism: Ceryle rudis; assembly: GCA_033439905.1. NCBI lineage: Eukaryota > Metazoa > Chordata > Aves > Coraciiformes > Cerylidae > Ceryle > Ceryle rudis. The sequence continues at coordinate 23,876 of JAAGNO010000950.1, forward strand.
GAACACTCTCCAAAGAAGAGGGGCCTTGAGAATGGCATAAAACATTGCAACATAGTTGCATTTATGTTGCATTTAATATGTCCCTGGTCTGTTTTGGGTGAACTTTTCTTTAGCTTGATCCTGAGTTTTCTGAAATGAGCTGTCTATAATTGCATGACCTCCATGTTGTCTTTTTCCTAGTAGTGGCCTTCTGTTAGTCCAGGAGAAAAAAGTTTAATTTGGGAATTTCTTGCACATGTGGGACTGGCTTGTCTTGTGTTTCAGCACGTGTCGTGGGGTGCTGTCAGTTTACTCCTCAAAGGCTTCTGCAAGACATTGGTTATTGTCAAGATTCTGCTCGGTTGATCTCCACTGTTACCTTAACTTTAAAAACTGACCTAATTTCTGCTTTATCACTTTGTTTCCTCACGGGATCTGATATCTTTGGTCTCTGTGACTCCTTCCTCTTTTGAGTCTCTATCTTGTGCGAACTAACTCTCACCTTCCAACGTATCCAAAGGTTTGACCTCTCACTTAGTTCAATAAATATTCTGCTTTTTAAAATGTTTATGAGAGTTGTCTGATCCTGGTGGTGATCATATTTCCTTCTGATCAGTTTAATAGGGATGCAGAGAGAAGGCAACTCCCTCCTTGATTACAACCTATATATAAATATCTGATAAAGAGTCCTGAAATTAATTTCCGGTAGCTCATCTGTAAACTCTTTTTCCACCAGATTTGTTTGGTGAGTGGATGAATTGGCTGAATAGATTTGGGTGACTGGTAGATCTCAGTCAAACGATAAAAGAATTTCATTTTCTTTTTCATTTAAATGTGAATGAGCTGTTGGTACAGATGTCACTCAAGAATACTTTGTTATTTTAATGAACCTGCATTAAACCATGCAGGAAATTACAAGGCATATGTAATTTAACTACTATATGTGAATTTACAGCAGTAGAAATTCATAGCTCTCATCTAATAATAGAATTAGATAATAATGGAGGTATGATTGTAGAAATACATTTGTAAGACTTTTATGTCTATAGCACTTTTAATTTTTTTTTTCCCCAGTTTTGGGAGCACCTACATGAGATTGAGGTTTCCTACCCCCTTCCTGTCTCCCTTGCAACACGTGTTTTACAATCTTCTTACATGATTTGTATTTCTTAACTCAACGTTTGACCATCCAGCCAGCTGTGCCTAGATTTGCCATGGCAGTCAGATTGGCATCTTCTGGTCCTGCTTCAGGCAGTTTCATCTTTCTCTCCTTGCTAGTAGACTTTAAAAAGAAAGAATAAACAAAAGGTAAGGAAAAAAACAAATCCTACTTCTCTGGATCTCTTCTGGTTTTATGAGGAAAACAGCCTGTTTATAGCAGACTTATTCCAAGAGAATTTATTTTGGAGGTGAGGGTGTACCTGAGAGGGTGTGTAAGTACCGTCATAAAAATTGCTGTCCCTTACAGCATGTGGATAAATAAGAAACAATATGGTTTGTCCTGCTTCCTTGAAGCTTTAAGCACTGTCCTTGAGTGTCTTCAGGCAGTGAAAGCTGAAAGTATCTGTGGAAGGTGAAGTACTTTTCCATTTAGGGTGCTTGGACAGTGGATTTGGGACTGGGGATGACTTCTTAACAGGTTCTGCTTATATCGTAAGTTGTATAATAACAGTGCTCTATTTTGCTTTCCCAGGCTGCCAGGAGAGTGATCTTACTTTCAGGAACCCCTGCCATGTCACGGCCTGCAGAGCTCTACACACAGATTGCAGCAGTCCAGCCATCCTTCTTCCCACAGTTCCACTCCTTTGGGCTACGCTACTGTGATGCTAGGAAGGTAATTCAGTGGGTGCTGTATCAGACTGGGATTTTGAAAACAGAATTTCATTGGGTTTTGGTTTTTTTTTTTGGCAATGTGGAGGCTTTTTCTTTCCTTCTTTCTGTCTGAAGTTACATCTTTTTTTTTGAGAGTCTCATTGCAGAGTAACGTTTTGAAAGCTCTCAGCCTAAGAAACTCTTAAGTGTTGCAGTGATTTGTGTGAGACATGGAGGCAGCAACGCTTCTTGTCAAAATCTCAAAGCCACGGAAGCAAAAAGCTCAATAAATAATAAAATAATGTCTGTTGCTAGGGAAAGGAGCCTATTCTAATTAGAACTTGTCCCCAGAGTGTTCTAAATGGGCAGAGTAACTATGGGACCTTTAAGCAGCCACACGTTTGGCCAAATTGATGAAAAAAAACCAAACCAAAAGAGAACAAACCAAAACCCAATTTCCAGTCTGCTTTAGTGAGTGATCCTCATCAGATCTTGAAAATAAAATAACTTATCTCTACCAGCTGCTGGTTTCAGCAGAGTCATTGAGTCCAACCACTGCAAGATCTTGGCTTTGTAGGGAGCGAGCATTTGCAGCCATGACGGCAGGTGTTGCTCTCAGAGCATGGGCAGCACAGCTGTGCTTGTATTCGCCATCTCTAGATCTGCTCTGGGTGTTGGAACACACGCTGCAAAGAGCTCTTACTGCTGCCTGTTGTACAAGGAGGGTCTCGGATCATCTGTGCTGGTTCCATAGACAGAAAAAAGGGGAACTAAAGTTCCCCTGAGTTCTGCTTTAGAACAAGAGCCCTCTAATCTGCCTTGCCTTCCAGTTTCTCCAGAACAAGTATGTACCTGTTAACATGTGGCTTGGCAGTGTAAGCATAACCTGTAGCATGTGAGCTTGTTTGCTTTGCTTCGTGCTCAAGTAGTCAATTTCACTTCCCGTGCCTCATTTTCTGTAAGACTAGGCAACAACCTTCAGCAGAGTGGTTGGAAACACCAAATGACCATTTCAATGTACAAAAACATTTACCAAAGAACTGAACGTCATCAGTGTATGCCATAAAAATAGCTTTAGCTCCTCGTAGAGGGGTTGTATTTGTTTTCTGTGTTTGGGATAGCTTACAGTGCCAAGTTTCCATCAAGATGATTTATATTGCAGTCTAGGATACAGTTCTCAAGTGCCCTTTTTTTCCTAGGTCTGAATGCCCATTCTTACTTCCACAGCTAGTATAGGGCAGTTCTGTGTACATTGAAATAATGCAAGCTGGATGAGCAATTCCTTGGCTGTGGTAGTCATTTGCTGATGACATTGATTGAAGTAAGGCCATTAGCATACAAAATCACCGATACAGAGCTTGAGTTCTGGAAGATGACAGCATTCATGTTAGCAGAGGATAAACTTACTGTTTTTCCATCCATAGTAGGAATCGCATACAGGGAGAGGGCCACGTCTTCTGCTGAGCTTCATTATCTTTGCTGAAAGATTCCTGTCTGAGTAGTGTCCAGAATGTTTCATAGAGGGAAATGAAGAGATGCAGTTTAACCTCATTGGTTTTCTGTAGTAAATAGGAAAGTTAAATTGCAGTGTGTAAGTCTGAATAGGTTTGGAGCTTCGTAAACCCTTTGAGGGTAAAGTTCTTTGTGACTAGCTGTTGCTTCAATTATGAGGTGTATGGACCTCTGGTAAGATGTTGAATTGGATAAAAGAAATAAAATTGTTTTACACGATCCAGGTTGTAACAGTGTATTCTGAGTGAGTGAGTTTTCAACCTGCAATGAAACTCAGCACAGAGGTCATAGTCTCTATCAGCTTCCCTTCAAAACTTCTGCAGGGTTTCTAGTACAATTTTATTTCTCCCTTTGACCTGCTTCTACTAGACAGTTGAACATTACTGGTCTTCTCAATGTATGCTCACCTGGGACATCTTGCTGCAGTTAATGTCCATAAATGATGGAGTGAACCTAGAAATATTTTGTTTATTTAGAGAAGAAGCGGGACTGCTGGAAATGAAGGGTTACAAATCATATTAGAGGGAGAAATGGGACTGCTGAATATTGGGTTGCCATAGATCCACTCAGCAATGAGTAAATTAAAAGGTGTTTTGATGATTGTAGTTGTTCCCTCATGACTGTAGTATGACCTTTGTGTTCCTTTTTGCAGCTCTAACCTGAGCTTGCATTAGCAGTTACATCCTCTCTGAAGAACTGGTGTGGTACTTTTGCTGTCATTACTTAAATAGGTTCTTCTTTCTGTCCTGGAAGTGGCACCATTACAAGTGGGGCTGGAACTGCTCAGACCCAGAGAGGTTTTGCAAGGATTTTGGAGATCTGTCAGGATGAAAGGTGCTATGTAAAAATGGTTTGATTATTAATAACACATCTGATTATAAGATTAAAGAAAAATTTACAAACCTGAACCATTCAATTTCAAACTAAAACCTGACTAGTTTCTGTTTGAAGTTAATAGATATTATGACAGAAAATTGCAAATATCTGCCAGATGTGGTGAGAAAAGTTATAAAATAAGTGTATCATTTTGTAATTCAGCCTTTCAGCATCTGTATACCCTTAAACATGCAGCAACTGATATGTCACCTGCTTATTTACAAAATATCTGAAGTCTGTTTCCCAAAATACATGCTGTGAATTCGTTTTTTAAACTGCGTGATGTTGGCAAATATTAAATAATTTCTATCTGAGCACATGCTCTGAATTTGTAAGAGTTTGGCAGCTTCTGCGAGCACTGTAACAAGTTTACTGACTCATGTAAGATGCTGTAGCACTTTGGTAAGGAAATTACAGTCAGAAACATTTGTTCTGGAATGTTATGGATCAAAGCCAGATGTGTATTTTGGCAAAATAAATATCCCTCTTTTTTTCCCTCTCTTCTTTTCCACAGTAGGATATACTAAACTATATTTTAGTAACTCCAAAAATAGTAATCTTTTTTTTTTTTTTTTTATCACTAGCTAGGTGCAACACAGAACTATCAGATTTCTTCATTTGCAGGTTATTCCAGCAACAGCCACAGTAAAATAAATGTATTCTGAACATACTGTATACGTGCTCCCTCTATATGCTTTTTAATATGACAGTACATAGTATACTGGTTCTGTTTGTGCCTTGTTCTTTCAGTTATGATGACGTTACCTTTCTGAAATGAATTGTGCTATGTGGACACAAAACATATACATTACTTGCTTGTTATGGAAGTGGAAAGTGGAAAAACATGGGCTGCATGAGTAGAATGAAGTAGCCTGTGGAGACTGTCCAGGCCCCAGAGCAGGCCTTGCTCAGCCCTCTCGTCAGTGTTGATCCTTGCTACTTAGCTACCAGTGAACTCAGCAGTGTGGGCAGAGGGCTTATGAGGCTGGGTACAGCACTAGGTGGGTCCTTCTTGATTCTCTACAGCTACTCTGCTGGGTCTACAGAGCCTGAAGAAATGCAGAAAGGGGAAACAAAGCATGCCTAAAGCTAATAAACCCATCTAGATGTGAGCCAGCTTTTCACAGACCCAAGGGATGTATCTGCATTGCACTCCTGGTGTCAGGGAAGCAGAGCAGTAATAGCCATGTTGGCTTTTTGAGGACTTGGCTTAGATCCCGGTGGGCTTCTCACCTCTGGCCATATACCACTGTGCTGCTTCTCAGAGCCAAAGTTTTAGCTCTACAGAATCCAAACTGTCCTTGTGTCTAGGGTGGGTTTGAATTGTTTCCTACTTTAATGAACCAACTATAGGTAATCAGATGGTACCATAATTATGTAGGCATAATTTGTCAAATAAGTTTTAATCGTGGTCGTAAGTGCCAGACTCTGAAGTCAGTTAATGCTTCACATCAGTACAACATGGCAGGAGAAGTGCAGATTCTTGTACTTCTCAGTTTGAAATAGGAACGTTCACTTGCAGATATCAGAGATGTTTTAATTGCCTATAAGCTGTTTGATTCTACTTATTTCTGTCTCGTAACATGTTCTCATCCCTGTTGCATCAAAGCACCATCTCTTAATTCAGTCAGTAATGTAACTAACTTCATGATGTATAGATTTCTAAGTTTAAATCTATTTTAGCAGTTAATGTGGCACAGAATGGAGCACCAGACCAGTGGGATTGGTGCTGAGGCTCCTCACATCTCCACTATATGAATTTTAGGAGGCTGTACATATACATATGTAGGGTGTTACTTTGGGTGGTTGTTCCAAGGCCAGAAGCTGTATTTTTTTTTTATCCTAATTTGCAAACTGTTTTCATTGTTGGAGTGAGTAGAGATAAGTGTGAAGTCCAGTTTTACACCGATTTTTCACAAGTTTTCAGTATCT
>JAAGNO010000951.1:0-54165 GCA_033439905.1 Ceryle rudis
GGGAGGTTCGGGGCAGGGTGGCGCGGTGGTGCGTGGCCGGTGTTGGGTTTGGTGGGGGTGGCGGGGGGGGTGGGGGGGGGGGGGGGTGGGGGGGGGGGGGGGGGGGGGGGGGGTGTGGAATTTTTCCCTAGCCTGCTGATGGCTGGGTTTTGGAAAGCTTCCCTATTTGGGACAGCCTGAGTCACTTAAGCTTGTTTTCAGCTCCCACTGTTTTCCCATTGAGCCTTTTTTTAGTTCACTTCCACCAAGAGGATCCTGTGTCATCCAGTGCTTCACTGTTCTTTATTACATCCAATTTCTTAGCTGCTTTCTGCACTTTGGACAAGAAAAAGAATAGGTCGTTGGTAAACAGAGTCTGTAGAAATCTCTAAGTTAATTTTACTGGTTTACTGCAATGCAAGAGATTTTCATGCAGTGAATGCATTAATATATTGTGATTAGCCTCGAACAGTGGTAGGAGGAGATAAGATAAGCTTTCAACATCTTTCAGAAGTAAACAGCAATGTGTTAAATTGGTTTAACAACTTTTGGATGAGTTTAGACAAGGCATCGTTTTCTTTTTTAAAATAACTAATTTAGAAAAGAAGTAGCCCTCTGGTTACATTCCCTTATGTTACTTTATGTTGCACGCTACTTCTTTTACAGGCATTGCTGTGCAAAGTGCTGGCATTGATGAAATCCAATGGAAATAACTTCCTTAGCTATTCTGATGATTAGCTAATTTTTAATGTATAGATATTCTTCATGAAATTCATGGTTAGATAACCATCTTTTGTGTAACTCCAAGTACAGTGGCCATGCCTGTGACTTCCAATAATAGTGAATTCAGATGGTCTGGACCAAAGTAGTTTTTCTAAAACAAGACTGTTTCTGTACAGAAAATGGGTCCAGCGAAAACACTTCATCCCAACCACTATGCATTTCCTTTGTGGCTTTGGACATTCCCTATGGACATCAGATGAGAGGATTTGGTCCATTTTGTCCATGCCATCCAGTTATCGGTCTCCATTCTGCTTCAATGTCCCCTATATACTGGGGCTATGCACGCAGTTCTGCACTGCTGGCACATGTATGGTGACATTTGACAATGTTGGAAGAGCAGGTTGGGTTTCTTCATGGATATTCCCTTGCAGGGGTCCTGGACCTGGTGAGAAGTTGGCCAGCGGCAGTTCCAGCACTGTCTGGGCTCTGCCTGCGGCTGTGAGCACGAGAGCAGGTACAGGGATGTGTTGCCTACGGACTCTGGATCCTACAATGTGCAATAAACAAAAGAAACCCCCAAAACCTGCAGACTAATTAGGTTAGAAATGTTGTCCTCTCTGTGAGGGAGTATTTGTTGGGTTCTGACAACTGCCAAGGTTACAAAATCCAGATCTCCCACAGGGAGTTAAATTAGAACAAATTTCTCCTCCATCATAGTTTTACCAAGAAAGTGTCAGTTGATATTTTTAAGGAATACTGAGGAGAGGAGAAACTCATTTATTTTATTTATTTATTTTTATGTATTTATTTTGAGGTTATAGATTGATAAAAAAGCAATTGGATAAATTGAATGAATAACTGTATCATCTACGCTTTACCCTGTCTTCTTTAAAATGCCAATAAGAAGATGGGAGTTTTTACCATGCCTTTTAGGAGACTATTTCACAGAGATTTTGTCCTGCTTCTTAGCTCATACTTTCTCTTCTGTCATTTTTATCATGATCCCCTTAGCATCACATTTTTTGTGCTCACAAAATAATTCTTTTCTGTCTGCCTGAACATAGTAACCATAACCCTAGTCATTACTCAGTGAAGCTATATATATTTAGTTCATCATCTTTTCTCATAAATCAATCTTTTCAACCCCAAAATCATTTTAGCTGCTGTTTGAATTGTCTCAAATTTGTCTGGGATTTTTTTATCCCCCCCCACCCCCCCCAAATGAGGTGACCCAGAACTGAATGCTGTATTCAAGACAGGCTGCTACCAAAGTAATGGGAACCAGGATGATTTCCATTATCTGCTGTTTGACACAAAACTTCATGTGAACATATTGCAAGAAAAAGTCTGTTCCTGCGAATGTAATAGTGCTGAAAACATATGCAATCTTTATGCTCTGCATTTCAGACTGGGACTCCAAGCATCTGCATTTCCTGCATAGTCCAATTTTTTCAATCCTGAAGCTTTTTCCAGGAAAAAAACAAACCAGGAACTTTGGCCTTTGATCCCCTATTCAGGGAGCAGTGTCCAGGCAGCTGAGGGCTGAAATATGGGAACTGTCAGCAAAACTGTATAATTCTGGTTCAGTTACAGCTGCCTGTATTTTAGCAGCTTGCTCTTTTGTCCCCTCATTTGGAAGTATGAGGTCTACACCCTAGATGAGCTGAGCTATTTCATTATTCATAAAAATGAATGACTGGCACAAGTAAGAATAAGATCAGATTGTCTTTAGTGTTCCTTCCAGCTCTCCTGAGTGATCACCACCAGGCAGAGGAGATGTGGATCTCTTCACGTGCATGACTTTTGTGACAGGGACTGGAGAATCCAGAAGGCATCCTGTGCCCAGCCTTTGGTGTAGTGACATCTGTAGGTCTTCAAAGAAGATCCTGTTTGCACCAGAACAACTTACTGAGAAAAATACCCCATCTACTTTCAAACATTTTCAGTGGTGGGAGTCCCACCCCAGTCTTTGACCAAGCAGTACACAATTACTGGATAATTAGTTATGAAGGAGTGTCTTTTGAGCTGTCAGGCTAAAGGCACTAATAAGCAGCATCCTGTAGAAGTGCATCAGGCCTTTCTTTCAGCTATGCTTGGCCAGAAGAGAATGCACTGAGCACAAATTTGCCTTCTTGGTACAAAAGACAGCACAGATTTTTCTGTAATTCAGGCTTACATAAAAGACAGGTTCCAAAGGCCAAAATCAGGCGTGAACCCATCCCATGCTCTCCTCTCTAACATGTTGTTGCTGTTTGACAAGCAGGAAAAGGCTATTGGACTGCAGTATGGGGATGGGACTCATGGTTGCAACACTTGCCTGGAAAGATCAAGGTCTGGCTTTGTATTTCTGGCCCAGCTTCTTTCTAGCTACAGATGGGGAGAGGCTATGGGGTCCTGAATCCTCCTCCTGGAGGACCCAAAGGTTCAGTTTCACATTGCAACTTCTGTAACAGTGGCTCTAGTTAAAGAATACCAGGGTCGAGCAGTTTATACCCTCTTTACTCCCTAAAACCTGCCCCATGATAGGTTGCATTGGGACATCCGGACAAGGCAGTGAGCTGGTCCATAGGAGAAGAAGGGTTCAGACCCATAGCTTAGGAATACCCTTTCAGGACTAACCGTCTCCTGGAAACTGTAAGGATAAGTTATGTCCTATTTTCTGCAGAGTGTTATCAGTAAGACTGAGAACAGCAGAGGACTGAAGTTGCAATGTGCAAATGAAAAGCAAACTCAAACCCACTGCAACATTTAAAATTTACCTTGGGAAAGGTTGGACTGAGCCTGTTTCCTGGCACCTTGCAGGTATCAGGTTTTCTTTTGCATTATCATGTTCCTCCTTGCCCTCCTGCAAATGCATCATTCAGCTTCTGAAATCCCTCCTCAGCTCCAGCTCATGTCAGGTCATAGGACTCGGCTCACGCCAAACTCCCTGCTTGAAGCATTTACTGATCCATTTTTATGGTTTAGCCGTCACATAAATACAGCACCAAGTTCTTCTTATGGCCATCTGGGGACTTGGTAGCCAGTCTAACAGCCCTGTTATTTTGATGTTAAATAGAGCAGTAAGAGTAGAGAAAAACAAAAATCAAAATCCATACAAAACAAGGTCCCCCCACCGTTAACAGAATTTCTGAAAATTATTTCCTTCCATCGGTGTGCCAGCACAACAACAGCCACTCCCAGACCCTCACGTCAGTAATGGCAAAGAGGAAAAATCTATAGCAGCAAAGGAGGATCAGTGCAAACAGAAATGGCAAGTTTTGTTCTAAAAGATTTTGGCAGAGGGGTTTTAAATCTGATGCCATCTGTGGTATTTCTCTACATCTACAGAATGCACTCTGGGTAATGTCGGTCCCACATCAATAACATCTGCTAATGCCACTTTCTGAACGGTGTAATCAATTCTGCCCAGCAGGCCCTGGGGTAGAAAAGTAAGCTCACAAACTGTGCCTGCCATCTGTATCCCACCCGCCCTTGCCCAAAATCTGGCAGCCGTCACCCACAACACCTGATGAGGCCATTGCTCAAGGCAGAGGCTTGAGGTGCTGGGAAGAATGAGTTGGAGGGGTGTTACCCTGCAATGATGCCAAAACCCATCATTTACTTTTCTTTTCAGTTTGTCAGTCTTGAACGTAAGCAGCAGTTTCTCACAAGCATCTTTGAACATCTGTCCCTGGCTAGGACAATGTGGCTCCTGTGCCATGGCAAACCCCACAGGCCACCATGAGGATGGTCACTGAGGACCCTGGCAGGTCATGGGGGCTGAGTTGGGCTGTTAATGTCCTCTGGGAATGCAGGTGGAGCTGGGCAGGTGCATTTTTGTTTGCCTGTGAAGTATCTGAGGATGTATTTTCAATACTTTGAGGGATGACAGTGAAGGGATGCAGGGAATATCTTAACACCCTGTTCAGGGCACGCAGCCCTGCGATACCTCTTAGCTCTTTCCCTGGCAAGAAAGTCTGCTTGAGGCGGCTCTTGCTGAAAAGTTTTGCCTGTTCTTTCTGCATGAAATTTCTTGAAATCTGCTAAGATTTGAGGTACCACCCAAGTGTCCACCTCATCCATCATAAAATACCCATTTTCCTGCTAGAACATTTTGTTTGCATTACGTTGATCTGTACTGGCCCCAGGCAGCAACAGGAGTGCTGGGAGTGCAGTGCCTGTCATGCCAAGAAGCTGTCCCTACATCTCCAAACCCAGACTCTCTAAATACACTTATATACATTTATATAATGTTGCAGTTACAAGTTATTCCTTTGAATTTCGTAGCAAAGCTCATAGCAGAAAGGAGGTGGGATGGGAGCAGATGCATTTTCTCTTGAGGCTGGGTGGGCTAATAGCCTTCAGCATGCAGCCCTGAAAGAAACCATTAAGGGCTTGCCAAAGTGTAATGAAGATTAGTGTCCTGGTTTCACTGGGATAGAACCCCAGGCCAGCCATGGTCTGCAGACCATCAGCAGTTTGGGGTCAGCCAGGGCGGCTGACCTGAGTTGGCTACAGCTGTAGCCCGTCCCAGAAACAGCATGCTCAGTATAAAGGGGGAATTTTGGTAAGCATGAAGCCTCTTTTGGTGAGGCTTAGGCCTTTCCTGATCCTTCTTGTTCTCCCCATCCCTGGAGTGCCTCATCCACTGTTCTGCTTCCAAGGACTGCCTTCCTGTTTATCATGACCACTGTGTGCTCACTGGGCTGAGTATAGCTTTATGTACTTTATATTGGTATAAGTTTGGCTGTTTCATTAAATCTGATTTCATTTCAATTCATGGATGTCCTCTCCTTTTCCTGATTTTCCCCTCATTGCTGGGGAGAGGTTGTCAGATTATAGAGCAACTGCTATAGTTTAGTCCTGGACACAGGCTAAATGTAGACAATTAGGGTAAATCAAGTTAAAAAGAAGTGGTCAGAGCACACATATTTGATATAAGATCCTGATATATGTAGGAACTGGTTTTCTGCTAGTCTGCTTTGATATGCCTTTCTACAGAAATGCTAGGCTGAGGTGCTGGGGGAGGATGAAATCATAAAGCCCTTGTGTTGAAGGGAACATTTCCCTTGGATTGAAAGGAATGTCTTTTCTGCAGAGTCTGAAACATGTTTGACAAATAGAATTTTCTTTTTTTAAAAAAGGTTTTACTTTTCATAGACTTGAAAATAGAGACTTCACTTTAACATCTAATTTGAGCCAGATTGTATTTATTGCTTTTTCTCCAAGTACAGATAAAGCAAATGCTCCCTTCAGAGTTGTTTGCTTTCAATAGCACAGAGCTGAGCAGTTGTTTTAATTAGAAGGTTTTCTACAGTCAAGAGCATTTCCCTAATACTTTTCCTGTGTTAACACTGAACAGAATGGGAAACAGTGCAAAAATTACAGTGAGTTATCGGTGACAACAACTACAGCCCAAAATAATGGCTACCTGACCCAGAGCCCAAGCACCTGACCACTGCTGCTCATCACTAATATCACAAATGGAAACCTCTGTCCATCTAGCAAGCAACTATGTGTTCAGAATCTCATCGCGTATCTCAGGTAGCAGCATCACAGCAGTATAACCTACGTAACCCCAGTTGTGTTACTGCAGAAGCACTGTTTTGGTGCTTGCAGGATTTTTGGGAAAGGGACTAAAAAGGAGGAGAATGATGTGGTGAACTTAGATAAAGTTTAATTTGTCAAAGAATTGTTGAGGAAAAAGGATGATATATTCCAGCCTGTTGTAGAGTGTATTACAGAAGCAATCTATTTTTGTTCTGCTATTATGCCATAGAGAATTCATCTCTCTGCAACAGTAGAAGTGATAAAGGAAAAAATTGGCCCTTTTCCTGTAAATCAACTCCAGTACTTTGGGGTGGGTTGTACTTGCCTTCCTGCAAGCCTGTATATTTTCGAAGGAACTTCATACTGGAAGCCAAGGTGCTCTTGAAGATCAAGTGCAAACTCAGTGACCCGGGACAAGAGAACAAGTCTCAAGAATAATCAGCCTGAGCTGGCATCTGAACCACAAAGTAAATCAAACAATTGGAGCTTTGAGAAGTTCAAAGGGCTTTCAGAAAGATAAAATCACTTGCCTCTGAGATTCTTATTTAGAGACTTGATTTTAATTTTTATTAATACAAAGGGAGCTGCTACAAATTCAGTGTTATTGTTTGGAACAAGAGAAGGCCACCATTCTCCATCTGAGAAGAGAACTGCACCTCTAGATACTAGAGGGCATGAAGCCTTTGATGATAGCCAAGATAAGGGCTTTTGATGCATCTGATATCAGAGCCACTACTATGTGTTTTGAGATGCATCTCCTCGTGGTTATGCCTTATAAGATCAATCTTGAAATAATACAGCATTAAAACAAATACTTTGCATTGAACCCATTTGTGCAGTTATATCAAAATCCAGGCTAGGACAACAAATTGGGAAAAAAAAAAAAAAAAAGCTTTGAAAAATTTAGGGTTTTTTCTTCTCTTTTGTATTGCTGGCACAGAACTCAGTAGGGGCATGGACCTCACGGTACCATACAGTCAGTCAGGGTGGCCAAGATACTTTACCCTGAAACATATGTACAGATGCACCTTCTGTTAGGCAGCAGCTGTAAGACGCACACCCTGGACTTCAGGGAGACTTAAGGAACAGCTATTTGCTAAGAAATGCAAGGACAGCAAGGGACTATGCCAGGTTTGCAGATGATGCTTTCTCTCACTGCTGGGAATGACTCTCCTGGGGGGAAAAAATGGGCTCAGACCTTCCTGGATAGCTTTCTCTCCTACTTACTGCTAGAAAACAGAAAACATCATTTCTGCCTCAGAAGAAAAGTGATAGCAGGTCAGAGGGGACAGACAGCTGGGGAAACTAAAAGAAATAATATGGGGCTTTGGTAAGAGTGCAAAACAGTGATATCAACACCTAGTTCTCAAACCATTTCAGGCTGCTGTAGGTGTACAAGGCAGTATCTAAACAACAGAGCCCCAACAGCCTCCAGAAGGTCAGCCAGAAACCACACTTTCACTGCCTCTTGGGCTACAGGCAGCAAGGAGGTGTTTGGGGTTGGCCAAGCAAATCCCACTTGTGCCGTCACGAGCTCTCACTACCTGTGAGGCAGAGCCAAGCATTGCTTTGCTGATACTGGGATTAGTCAGTGTGTTTTGCTAGATGGCTGCTTAGCTCGCTGCAGGACAGAGAAACCTGTTACCTTCTGCTCAACACAGGAACCTGGCTACCGCTGGTTGAAAACTGGAGGGGAAGTGTGCATGAGGCTGCAGAAAGCTGCTCTGAGAGAGATGCTCTGGAGGGCTGCAGAGGGCGAGGTGGCCATTGTGAGGCTTTGGGAAGCTTCAATAGGAAAGAAAAAAAAAAAAAAAGAGAAGGAAATCTGAAGGAAAAAGACAGATAATAGAAAGGGTGTCGAGTATGAGAACGAAGCATGGACTCCCTTTGTCCCTGCTCTTTTTGGGAAGGAAAGGCAGTGGTGCAGTGAGAGGGGACAGAGGATAAGCACATGGAGGAAGTGTGGTGAAGAGGGGGCCATGATTGCTCTTCTTCCTGCAGGGACCTGACATGCATGTCCCCTGGGAGCTGCTCAGCCTCCAGCACATGGCAGCATCGTAGTGTCACTGAACAAAGAGGGAAAAGTAGGGAAAGCAGCCAAGGCGGGAGATGCACGAAGCAGGGAGTGAGACTCTGAAACAATGAGCAGAGGGGACACTCACCAGTCCCTGCCTGGCCTCAGCTCTTTCCCGAGGCACCCAGAAAAGCTGCAGACTCTGTCACACAGGGGTTACGGTAAGGTATTGTGCAGGGAGCATCCTCTCGGGAAAAGGATGGTGCTGTTTATGTGGTTTACAGCAAAAGAAGATGATTTATAATAATGAATTCCTACATGTGTTAACTTAAGCAGCAGCACAAACTTGACACCCCCTAAGAGCAAAGTGCTTGCTTTGGTCCCATCTCTCCACAGGCACCTTTCCTCAGCATTGTCCTGTTATCATCTTTGTTCCTGGTTAATATTTACGAAGCACAAGGTTTCAGTAGCCCAGGGCAGGTGACTGTTGATGTTGTGAGCTCTCCCTCTTGCCTTGTGCACCTCAGTTGCCTTCTGCATTTGCTCTGCAAGGCAAGGAAGCACCCCAGAAGCTTCCTTCCTGTGGTTTTAATGATACTTTTTATTTACTGCCTGTTGGGCTGAAGAGGGATCAAAATGAATTAGACCCTGCTCCCAAGACACTCAGCTGACTGGGCTGAGTCAAGCAGGAGGTACCTGGAAACACCCCACAGAGCAAAATGCTTCCATAAATGACTATTCATTCTTCCCATGGGATGCTGGGGTACCTGGGGATGGCAGGAGCCATTGAGTCCCCCCTGGTCTTTCAGGAGCCCTGTGATGATGGTGAGGGGTGTGGCTCAGATGAAAGATCCATGCCATGAGTCAGATGGACAGGGAGCCGCGACCCAGAGTCCCACATGGGGTGGTTATTTATTGACTGTTGATAATTCAATTTGTGTGGGAATGAAGGGGAAAAGCAACCAAAAGAACAAAGAGTTTGGAAGACACCCAAATTCTCACGTTCTGGCCTTCCTGCTAACAGCCCGGGAGATGGTTTCGGTGATAGATGCTGGAGGCTGAGGCTGTTTGTTAAATCTCATGAGAGCTTCTAAAATATTTTTCCGAGTTGGCTGGTTGTGGTTATCCCAATTTGCATCACAGCCATTTACACTTCTGCTCCATGTTTTCCATTTTTTGCTTACAAGCATTTTGTGGAATGAAAATGGGCATTTTTTAGCTGCACTAATTTTAATCTAATTTCAGATGGGTTGGTAAGGTAAGGTCAGCATTCTGTCAATGACAAATTTAATGAAAATAAAGGTCCAGACACTAAAATGTTATGGAACTGGATAACGCTTTTTGACTGCTGTCATTACAATTGATAGTTCTATTCAGTCACTTGAAATTTTATTGATTTATTTTTTTTCCAAGCACTCCACCTTAAACTTATTTTTCATTTCAAGAAATCAATACTATGGATCCTTTGACACAAGGCATGCAGCATTATGTATTTGATGATGAAAGGAACTGGGATGTTTTTTTTCTGTTCATTTCTTTCATCATGAAAATAACTGAAAACCTCAGTTACTTACAAAAATACAAATCTGGGGGGAAATTCCTGCCCTTGTTTCTCTGTGCTAGATCACCTGTGCTGCTGTCTGCTGTGGAGATATTTTTCCTGAAGCCCTGCTGCTGGTGGAAAGCAGAGTTATGAATGTGTGATGAGGTTCATCTAACAGCTCTGGCAAGTGGAAATTTTTTTGTTCTTCTGTCTGTTTTTCTCTCTTGTGTTTTTGTGGTGGGGTTTATTTATTTATTTATTTATTTTGGTTTGGTTTGGGTTTTTTTTCTCAATTCTGCTTTCCTGGGCACAGGTGGAAAATCTTATTTTGCAATTTTATCGATAGAATGAAAAAAACAGGTTTTGCATGGGCATAGGCCGTGGGCTGGAGCTCCGGGTAACACTGGTATGAAGGCAGAAGCATTCTGGGTTGGTGTACGTGATGGGTAAAAAACATGTGGGATGATGAACTGTTATCAGGGAAAAATATGTGGGGTGATGAAGTGTTATCAGGGATAGGTCTCCATGGAGATGGCTGGTGGAATGGGTGAGACTGGAGGTGAGCAGGAAGTCTGTCCCACTGGGGACACCAGTTTGTTGACTGTGGGGACCATTCTGCACCACCTCCCTCTCCAAAACTACACTTTCAAGCCCACATCCAGCAGCCCTGGCCTGACCTTTCAACATTCACATGGCTGTGTGGTACTGAGGGCAAGGACAAATTGCATCACATGAGCTTAGGTGACGTGCCACCAGTAAAGTTTGTGGCTTTGGGCAAAAAGTGAGCAGCAGCAGGAGGTGCTTCCCTTCATCACCTGCCTTGAGTGGCTCTGATGGTTGCCTTCACTCTTCCCGTTTGACAGATGAGGTACAGACTTCCAGTTCCTAACTTTCACATCATGTCTCCATGCTATTTTTTTCCTATTAAGTGTATAATTTTCAAAACCTAATCTGTGCTTGAATAATGCTCACTGCTTTCCTCTGTCAGAAAAGCACTAGGGAACAAAAACAGCCAGGTCAAATCCCTTCTCAGCCTGAAGGACATGACTCTTCTGGTCAGCTGAGGTCCTTAGAAACACCCTGTACTGTGGAACCAACCATCTTTCCATCTTTTTGATTGGTAGTTAATTAAGTTCTAGGTGTTATGAATCCCTGTTTTTTTATGAGTATAGGAATTTATTACAAGTATAGAAATGTATTACAAGTACAGAAAGTCTCACCTTTATAAATTATTAAAGTTGGTTACACACAACTTCAGTGAATGATCTCAAATTTAAGTGAAAAAATGGAGCATTTGTCCCTCTTTCAGAAAAAAAGAAAAAAGAGAGGCAAGGGAGTGATAACAATGTAAAAGCATATAGGAGGGGTGAGAGGACTACATCTTTCTTCCAAGTATCTCTCTGACCCAAAGGGTTTGTGACTACAGCTCTGTAATTTTGAGGTAAATGAATTCAATTCGGAGAGAAGCAGGAGAGGAGGAGGGAAGCCTGCTGTCAGCATTTGTATAGGTGCAACAGGTATAAAAAGACAATATCCAGCATCCATATCTTATTACATCCACCACTAAACCAGAATGCTATTAGCAGTCATGGCACAACAGAG
Source organism: Ceryle rudis (assembly GCA_033439905.1). Lineage (NCBI taxonomy): Eukaryota > Metazoa > Chordata > Aves > Coraciiformes > Cerylidae > Ceryle > Ceryle rudis. The sequence goes on from JAAGNO010000951.1 coordinate 11,394, forward strand.
AACAGGGAGGGGAGATAAAGAAAGGAAAGAAATCAGGATTGATGTTCCCTTCCTGTATTTGTTATCTTACAGAAAACAGCAGCAGAATACAAATCAACCCACCCCATGTACAGAAGGGTGGGATCCTTTGAGACTCTTGTTTTATGGATGAAATAAATTCAGTTATTGAGGAATGAAAGGCTCTATAAGTGTTAAAAAAAAAAAAAAAAAAAAAAAAAAAAACCCAAAACAAAAAACCCTAGCACTTTGCATATATTTTTTCTCCAGTCAGCTTTTAGAACAGAGAGTGGTGCGAAGGGAAACGCCAACAGTGGCTTGGCTAAGGATGGTCACAGTTCTCCCCTTATCAGAAGAAATCCTCTGATAGATTTCTTCCACTCCTTTCAGGGCAGCTCCTTCCTGGAGATGACAGTGAAATGGCACATAAGGAATTGTTACTCATTTGGAAAAAAACCATAAACTTTTAAAGGAAAATGAGCTGGCTAGGGGCAAAAAGTTTGTGGGCAAAGAGTGGAAAACAATTCATTCTTCAAATTTCAGGAGAGACTGACAGTCTGCTTCTTTCCAGTTTGCAGCTCTCTGTCTGAAAACACAAGCTTATATGCACTACTGACCAGATCAGCATCTGTTATGCTTCTGCAGGAGTCTGTATCTTCTTGAACATAGAAACACAGCAAACATCAGCCTAGCATAGTGACCTCACTTCACCACCGCCTTCCCCTGCTCTGTGTTAGTGGCACTGGAAAGTTATTTCTCACATACAGTACACTTGAAAAGCAAGAGAGATTTCACAGCTACCTGTGTACCGGACACAGTAGCAAGAGATGAAATTGGACTGAAAAGCTACCTAAAATATTCTATCTTTCATAATTCTTATAGATTAACATATAGGCTGCCCAAAGAGGTTGTGGAGTCTCCTTAGCTAGAGACAGTCAAAACCCACCTGGATATGTTCCTGGGTGACCTGCCCTGGCAGGTGATCCTTCTCTTGCGGGGGAGTTGGACTCGATGATCTCCAGAGGTCCCTTCCAACCCCTACCATTCTGTGATCCTGTGATTATGTGGACAACTTTCCAGGCTTGTGCCCTATACTGGAATATATTAATTTACAAGGTGGAGTCAAGAAATTGGTTGTTATAATATCACTCGTTAAGTGCCCAGCCCTTAAATTTCCATTATAGCAAACATCCCAGAGCAACTGGGATTCTTGAGGTTTCCAAATACATAGTGCCCAGGAGGTGATTTCTCTGTGAAATCAAATCACAGTCTAAACCAAAGGGCTCTTTTCAGATTGGTGATGAAATTCTTAATTATGCAGCATCAACTGCAGCAGTTCTAGGGAGAAGCAAATTCACTTGCAAATTATGCACATACATCAAAACCACCCTCTGTTTCAGAGACAAATGCCCAATCAATCCGATCTATTTTGCCATCTACAGCAGACGCTGCATCAGACTATTTTATAACTATAAATTTTAATGTCTTTCCTCACTATAGTCGGTCAAATTGTGATTATCCATACTCAGGGAGGGAGCCGAACTAACCCAAATAAAGCAAAGCACAGTCGAACAAAACCTGTATAAATCAGATTGTGAAAATAAATATTTTATTTTCTGTATTAATCTTAGCGAAAACTGGAGTGACAGTGTAGAAAAAGGTCAATGACAGGAATAAAAGTGTTTTATTTTTGGTGTAATGTGGTTCATTTGCAACTGGATAATCTGTCCACAAGTAATTAAAAGTTGACAGCATCTGTACTGTGAGCTAGGCGAGAGACTGAGGGAAAAAGCAAAGTTGATTTTGTCTCAGTCTTTGCTAGGACTCTGCTGCTTGGTCCAGGTGATGGATTAAGACAGAGCTGGGATGCAATTTACAGCTCTGTCCCCTGGGCAGCCTTTCCGGAGAAAGGAGAGCAGCAATGGAACAAGCATAATCCTGATCGCTTGGCAAACTGTAACATGCTTCCAAAACACAAGGGGCAGGGCCACAGACAAGGGTTTAAATAAAACCAGTTTGTGAGAGACAGATCTATTGCTCAGTTTAAGTCGGAGCTGCAGCCAGTGCACAGCTGGGTAGGGAGGGAAGACCAAAGGCAAAGGTTGAATTCATCAGAAGTGGATTGAAGAGACCATCACACAGCTCTTCTGGTGCTATGATGTGCACATATAGGAGAGGCAGATAATGGTTAGAAGAAATTCTGCACATTCAATAATCACCCTTTTCTGTGCATTTAATAATCATCTTTACAGAGATTTGATTTCCTATTACATCGTTCTGAATTATATTAGAGGCAGCACACAGAATAAAGATTGGGTTCCCTTCACTCTTTTATGCCTCTAAACACAGCTGGAGTGCTAGAAAACAATAAAGCTCCTTTTCCTTTTCTTTTTCTTTTTCTTTTTTTTTTTTTTTCCTCTTTACTTAAAGGAAAAGGTGTTTAATAGTAGTTTTAAGATTAAGAAGGAAATAGGTATTTAAAAAAGAAACATATTCCTCTTGGGTCACTATGAAAAGCTGTTTCATTATTGCGTAGAACCGATGAAAATAAAACCAGCATGTCACCAAATCCTTAATATAGCATTAGGTCTAATTGAATCTTTTGCATCTATTTTTAATGAGCAGCTCATTTGTTTAATGTGATGGCTATATAACGATGAGTATGAGTTTGTTCTCTGCTTGGGACATATTGGTTCTAATGCGATGATATTTAATTACTGTCTCTCAAGGAATTCTGAGAAACAAGCTTCCAAGCTTGAAAATGCACTGAATTACTCCTTGCCCACTGGACTGGAGAGCCTGTACCCCATTTACCTCTGTGGTGTCCCCGAGGGAAGTGAGCCTTTCATCTCAGGTTGCTTCATCAGCATCCAGCACTGGAGCTCTGAATGGAAACCAGCCCAAGATGCAGATCTGTTACTGGGTAAGACTTTCCACAAAGAGAATTAAAAGCCTCATATTAGATGTGCAATAGCTCAGTGCAGTGATAGTGAGCGATAGGAATGAGGACACAATCCGGCTGTTGAGACAAACAACAGTATGCATCAGGAATGCACATCTGTTTTCACAGAAACAGCATCATCTGTTTTTCTTGCAGCCATGTGACCCTATTTCTGTCTACTCCAGTGCCCAGAAATGGCTTTAGGAAGCCACTGAGACTCCTGCTGAGAGCTGCCTGTCGTAGTTTCTGTCCCCCAGGTCTGTGACTCAACACACTGTCCCTGCCACATGTCACCATGCAGCATCTTCCCCTCCGCTCTGCTCTGACAGCTGGTTATTGCCAAGGGAGGTGACAGGAGTGTAGGTGAGGGAATTATTGCTGGTAATAACATCTGCAGCAAATCTAGCCTCCTTGCCACTCTTTGTTCCAACCAAACCCGGCCATATCAAAGAATGGATCACTTAGAAATTTCCTCCCAGTGCTCAGGGCTCCCAAGCCCTGTGGGACTTTCTTATGGCTGTGGATTCTGCCTCTTACTGCTTCAATCACAGGTGCCTGTTGCCCAATAAAATTGATAAAACCCTGTAAAGATGCAAATAACAAACCTTGACACCCAGTCCAACCCTACGGCCCTTGACTTGTCCTTTTTACCTGCTATCGGTATTTATATTTTTACTAAAAATGGCTTTTTCCGGTACTTTTACAGAAGGGTTGCGTGCTGTGCCTTACCCTCCCAGCCAGCCCCGAGCACGAAGGGGTTACCCAGCCGTAAGCGCTCCCCGCAGCAGGGCTGAATGCAGGTAATTTCTCAGCCAGCCAATTTGCCATTCTCTCTCTTTATGCCATTACTCTTCCCTTCAGTGCAAGCCTCCCTCACACGTGACCCCATCAATAACACCGAGCTGAACCCAGAGCTTTGTTTCACAAAAAAAAAAAAAAAAAAAAAAAAAAAAAAACCAACCAAAAACCAAAAGTAGCTGTGGATTCTCACTGCCAATGCTTAGCCAGCTCTTGCTTAAACAGAATGACTGTCTGGGGGCTGCTGGCCATAAGAGAACCCCTTCAAAAATGCATAGTTTTCTTTAATGTCATATCCTACCTAGTCCATCCCTACAGCAGTGGCACAAGTTAATTGCAGAGCGATCGGGGAATAACATCACTCAGTTGACTTGAATAACTGCAGAATTGCCATTATTTCCAGCAGAGCCACAGTGCAGTCCCCACAAACAACTATACAATTGACTTATATAAACCCTGTTATCGTCCTTCAAATGTTTTCTAGATAACAGGAGCCATCATTGTGAGGGATTTCATAGGTATGCATTAACAAAATTAAAGATTTATAGTTTAGCCAATGTCAGAAATCTCATTGACATTACTGAATCAGACCTTGCTAGTTTATTCATGTAAAATAAGCCCCCTGTAACGTTTTGCCCAAATGTGGGAAGAAGGATTTAGCCAGTGAAACAGCTCTGAATATCCACAGCTTCAGATTTCTTATGGACCACACACAAAATGTAATCTAAGGACATCCAAAGCAGTAGTTTTGCATCTTTGGACAGAAGAACTGGTAGATCACTTCAAGACAGGAAAAATCTATATGGATTAAGGATGCAAACGTCTAGAGGGAAACAAGCTGACAAAAGCTATTTTTATTGTTTCTATGGTTTGCTCCAGCTTAGAACAACACTGTGAGGGATTTTTTAGTATTTCTTTTAAGCTGCATATTTTGTCCTTCCAACTGCAAGAAAGGCAGAGTGCAGAAGGAGGAGAAGGGACAGCACAGACTAAACCACTAGCTTGGGCTGGCAGTGAAATATCACACTGAATAACCCACAGTGAAAATTAGACAAATGAACAATAAACCGACTGCTCCATCTTGTCCTCAATGGATGGGAAAGTAATGAAAATCTCATGAAAGATAAATAGTAAAGTTAGTTTAAAATGGATTTAATGAAAGTAAAAGAGGATGAGTGCTCATTCCAGGCTGCTGATTTATATTTTCTATATTTTAGTCCTCATAACCAAGTTCTGTCTCGTTAGCCATTAGAAGTTTAATGCAGGGTTACACGTTCAGTCAAAATCCAAGCAGCTTTTAATACTTTGAAGGAGCACAATGCTGCATTTTGAAAGATTAGCAAGGGTGTCCTTGGCTGGCTCTTTGCATATTAAAAAGTGATCTTCAAACCCAAGTTTTTCTTGCAGGATGGGGGGGATGGGGAATAACTCAAACCATCGCTCCCTTTTTTTCTTCCGTTGAACTTGGTATAATGTAAAATTATACCAAACTTGCAACAAAAGAAACAAAGGTTTACAAAGAATTAGCTACAAAATGAGTGGCTCTTGTGAAGATGAAACATGCTCCAAAATTAGTTGAGGGTTTGAGTTTTTGGTTTTTTCTTTTAATTCTATATTCTTTGTCTTTCAGCTGCTTGCAGATTCTAGGAAGAATGAGCTATTTTTTTCCCACTTCTTCCTCTCAATATCTTTCCACAGTAGAAATAATACATAACAATATTTTATATATTTGTAAAAAATGGAATCTGTCTTGGTGTCGGAGCCAGGGTGGAGGCAGCCACAATGGAGATGAGGGTTATGCCCTGTGATGAAACCCTTGTGTTCCATAGTGAGGACCACAAACCAGCTAACCCATCCTTGGCTAGATGAGCCAGAGGAACATAAATAAAAGGATGCATAGGGCTCCATGAACTTTTAGATGGGCAAAAATAAGCAAAAGTCCTTCATAAAGCAGGAGGCACAATACAAACCCAGTCCCAGGCTGCCCATAATGCCTTGCTAGTGACTCAGCACCGAAACTGAGCCTCTCCTAGACCTGACCACATAAGCACAGTGTCCTGTGACTCATCCCCAAAACAACAGCAAGGCTGCCAAACTGTGAGCGGGGCCTTGTGACAAAGGCACTATGCATCAGTGTTCGGGGTGAGACCAACCCACCCACTTCCTATAGGAAAGGGCAGTAATTTTTACTGACCTAGGCTGAGCACAGGCCTGGGAGCAAGCAGGTCTTCATCTATACAGGGCATGGGCAATACAGGGCTTCTGCAATGGCCAGCCAGGGCCTAATTAGCTAATAGTAATAAGCTAATAAGTAATAGCAGTTGGCTAATCAGCCAATAACTAATTTCAGAATGACAAAATTATTGAGGCTGGAAAAGACTTCTGAGATCATGTCCCACCACCAACACACTGGCTAGACTATGGCACTACATGACACATCAAGCCTTTCCTTAAACACCTCCAGGGACAGTGACTCCACCACCTTCCTGGGCAGTGTGTTCCAATGCCTGATCACCCCTTCCATGAGGAAATGCTTCCTGATATCTAACCTGAACCTTCCCTTACACAGTTTCAGGCCATGCCCTCTTGTCCTGTCACTAGTTGCCTGGGAGAAGAGCCCAACCCCCACCTGACTACAACTTCCCCCTTGAGGTCCCCACTCCGTCTCCTCCAGGCTAAACAAGCCCAGCTCCCTCAGCTTCTGCTCATAAGACTTTAGAATTTAAGAGCATAAAACTAAGAATATAGAGCACTGGAGCCCCTGTCAGCTCCCTGGCTGCAGTGACAGGGTATGGATCTCCGTCCACTGACAGCAGTGTCCTTGGTCTTTTTAGCTGTATAAGTAAAAAAAAATAATTACACACATGCTCTTTTCATCAGAAATGAAAGGGAATTTTCCACACATAGTCAAGGAGCAACCCTTTACTCAAGGTTTCCTCCCATGCACATCCCCAGGACTCCTATGTAATACCAGATCCTGCTCCAGCCTCTTCTTGCATCTCTGAATCTCCTCTGCCAGGCTCTGCTGCCATAAAGCAGCTGCTAGTGCTAAGTGACTTTCTGCACCAGTGGTCTTCTCATGAGCAACACAGATTTTTCTTTCCTTAGCAACTGAAGATGCAGGGTCTGACTTCAGTCAATTGATTTTGATGGGGATCGCATCCACTAGCACAGGGAGGAATTGGATGTGCCGCGAGTGTCTCGGTCCCTGAATGAACAATTGTACTAACAGCACGGACGCAAAGGCAACAGACTTCAGGCTGTCGCAGGTAGCAGTAACAGTCAATCACCTGCACAAAATGACTGTGTTACAGTAAATCCTCCCGCTCCTTGGAGTGAAACCATCCTGTTCCTGGCCTCTTTGGAGTCAAAGAAGCAACTTATTCCTTGATGAAACTCATCTGGCCCTTAGTTTCCCACAGGAACATGTTGCAAGGTAACTTCATAATCTGTGATCAAAATGAAGTAATGCGAGCTTGGCAAAGTGAGTGCTTTTAGATGTAAATTCCCCCAGTGCCTGCTCGCTGTTCTGCACTCTTATACTGACACATTAGTATTTAAAAAGCACAAACTGCTTTTGTGTGTGTATATTTCTGTAGTGGCTTAACCTCTCAGCCAAGACTGCAGTCCCATCACAAAGCTGCAGCAGAGGAGCTCCCAGAAAACAGTCCCATCATCACAACACGGGCAGTGAAGGTGACCCCGTCCTGTGATAGTTATGCCATACCGTGAAGGGGTTGCCTGGGCACAGCCGCATCCCATCTGATCAACGGATGTGGAGAACTTGGCCAGGAGTCTCCTACTGCCCTGTGATGGGTTTCTGGACACTTTTAACCATAAGCCCCCAGTGGGTGCAACCAGGAGGCTCTCACACATCACAAGAGGGACGGACAGTTGGGTTCCCTCTTCTCCATCTCCTATGAGCACTGCAAGCTTTCCTCCCTAGTGCACGAGAAGCAAATTACCCACCATGGCAAATGCCAGACAAATAAACCCAGGCGCTTTTCAGGCCCTGATGAGTAGGGCACATCTCTCCACAGAGAATAACCTCCCAGAAATCAACACATAACATTGAAAGACAAATGAGAATGAAAAGGCCTCTCAAATTTAATAGCCTCCATGAATTACACTGCCTTTCTCCTACATGGACTGTCACTCTTTCCATTAAAGAGTCACTGCCATCAGTAATCCATTTTAAGATTTATAGATGTGGAGATTTATAGACTTAGTGTTCTTATCTGCCTTTTTTTTTTCCCATGCATCTCCATGGGTCCCCAAAAGGTGGGATTCTATGGAAAACCTCTGCCCTGTGTCTGAAAATATAAACCCCTGATGGGATGGCAGGCTTTTGAATTGGATGACAACAAAAGTAATAATGCTGATAAGGATATCAAGGGTGATAACGTAGTGGGGAGAGGGGGAGAACAAGACAAGGACAAGAAAGGATAAAAGATGAGCAGGAGAAAATAAAAGAGGGACAATCCAGATTTTATTTTTTTCACAAATTTTTGCTCTATAAATTCCACAATTTCTTGAAAGAAAGAAGACAATCAAGTTACTTTTCCTCTTTGGTCAGAGAAAAGAAAACACCTTGCATCCTTAAAGTGAATATATTCAGATCCAGCTTCTGCATCCAGGAAGGCCACTTTACAATGCTCACAATAAAGAATATACTCAGATGGGAGTATACCGACATTATAAAGTCTCTTCAAACAGCTAGAGGAATTTTAGTATAAATGAGCCTCAAGCTACTTGCTTTGCATATTTTTATCTGATTCTAGTGCAGTTGCACAGTTTGTTCTGATAGTAATTGAATACCCATATGTGAATTAATACCTCCAGCACAAAAGAATTTGAATATGTTCGTGCTGCTTGAAACTAGTCTGTTTGCATGTGCAACTTGATACTGGGTAAAATTGCAAACACTTACGTGACTTAGAAATCAAAGTACTATTCAAAAGCTTCTAATTCATTCTGAGCTTGGTTTTGGGATATGTGTGTAAGAAACAGATCTACTTACCTCACTCCATTATTCTACATATTACGCTGACAGCAGGTAGTGTTCGAGGCAACTCTAAAAAAGTAGCATTGGACAAAATTCCCTAGGTAACCTTTAAAATCTCTCTCCTGCTAAGTACTGCTTGGTATATTTGTACGTGCTTGTCTGTACGGAGAACTAGGACAAATCTTTTCCTGAGTTTTGTTGCTGTGTTAAAGAAAGCTGCTATATTTGGTGAGCTACCAAAGAAAATGCTTTGTTACAAACAGCTATGGTGTAAATCAGTGGAAGTCTGCAGGCAACGCCATCCATGTATATTAAAAATAAGGCCCTCTTCCCAAATGCAAATTTGCTTAAAGAACAGTGAACTGGGGGGACTGAATGTGTAATGCATTCTAATTAGCTGCCTCTTAATCATAGCTATTACCATGGGCTATCATCATACTGGAAGCTGCGTCTGTGCTGATCCTTTACAAGATGCACACGTGACGGTTGTCAAAGTAATTATCAGCACAAATTTCACTACCTATTTGTATTTTCTAGCTCCAGACAGAGAGAAATTTCAGTGGCAGATTAATTTTGCTGTGCACTTGGGGAAAGGTAGAACACTACTAGAAGTTATTTTAAATCCAAGCTACTCAAGCTCTTCAGCACATAGGGTTATGACCCATGAATTCAAGAGCTGGCTTCCTGTGCTCTTATGTGTTACACAGGAAGGAAACCACAAAGCCAAAGCTGTTACAGTCTCCTCCTTGAACAAATAGTTTCCTAAATAAGTGTCCTGAGCTCATTACCTTTAATAATCCCTTGGCTGAATGTCATTAATATGCGTGTATTTTTCTCCCAACCGCATTGTTCACTCACAGAACAGTTTCTATATTGGGTCTGTTATGCACATTACCTTTTGCAAAGCACAACAGCTATTTGAGAAATAAAATTCAACAGGACAGAAGTGTAAATGATGGGACTTTAGTGTGCTTACACTGCTCTGGTCCCGTCTTTAAGTTGATGCTGAGCAGAGGTCATTTAATGGAGCAACAGGATTGCAGAGACCTTGCAAAGAAGCAGAGTGCTCAGCTACAGCCGAATTCTTTCTCTACAGGACGTGCGTTGCTGTATTTTGAGCACCAAGGGGATGTTTGTGTTGTTCCATCAGCTGAGAAAATGGGAAAATAGTGTAGATCTTGCCACGCCTTCCAACATTCCTCCTCCATCAGGAGGGCTGTCTACCGTGGCCTCCTCTTCCTCCTATACCTGAAGGCAGCTGTTTGAAAGTGAACGAACGGACAGTTAGGCATCTTGCCAAGCCCATGGATCTGGCAGATCCAGGAGGAGAGGAGACATTTTACCTGGAAGCACAGAAGTTGTCTGCAGCTGCTCCAGAGGCTCTTTCCAGGGCAACTAGCTCCTTCACGACTTGGTGCAACACAAGATGCTCCTTGCTGGCCACCCCATTGTGCCAATATGGCAGCTGGACACCGTTAGGTGTTCACTGCTGCACAGTTCCCACTTGGATGCACAGCACCAGAAGAAGCTGAAGCAGTAGCTGGGGAAGGAGAGAAGCCATCTGCCAATCTCCCTTGCTCCAAATGCCCCAAATCTCTGGGCAGGGCCAGCTGTGCTGAAGAGACAGGGGAGAGGGAGGCCCACGGGAGGCAGCAGCCTCCATGCCTGCGTAAGAACTTGCAGAAGAGCACGTGACCAGTTATTAAATACATCTGCAAACAAAGCAGATGATTGAAAATGCCATTTTGCAGCCTCCTGGCAGCAGTCACCATGCTGACAGGGAGCACCGCAGCATCAGACAGTGGCAGAGCCCAACACTCATTTTTTACACACACATCCCCCCTACTTTAGGTAGTGATTTAGAGATCAGAGGAAGGACTTGACAGTTTAATATTTAAATAATTTGTTTCATGTTTAGACCATCATGTTAATGATCTGTGTGTCATAACAATAATCAAGTGGGGTGGAAACTTGCTTGCAATTAGCCACATCTCCTGTCACAGCCTACGGCTTATCAGGCCCATGGCTTCTAATTTTAGCCAAATGGCTGCTTTAAAATCTAATTTACATTCTGTTTTGCCCCCCAAATCCACAAATGCTTGTGTTCTCTATGGCTCTGTATGTAAAGTCTCCTGACTGACAGGAGATGAGTCTGTGACAGCAGCACCTCCTCCTCCCCACTCTGCTCTCTGATGAAGAGCTGGTCCCTTCCCTCCTCCCCAACCATTCACCCTTTCAGCTCCTCACTCTCCCCCGGGGATGTCCAGATGGCTGCAGTCCTCTCCCCGATGTCCCAAAAAAGGAAACGTTTCATTTCTAGGTGCCACGCTGAGCAAGACACCCACTGTACCCCTCATGGCTTCTGTCCAGGCACCATAAAGTATCCTACAAATATTGAATGGGGACACTGTTATGCCAAAAATTTGGATACCCATCAGGAAGAACAGAGGCAAAGCCATAAAATTATATATCCAGGCTTCATTTGACCTATTCAAGTGGTGAGAAAACAGCCTGACTGGTCCTGCTGCTGCTTCACAGCCCTTTCTCAAAACCAGATTTAAGCCTTTTGCACTAAAAGACCCTCCTTTTGCCTCTTTATTCTACCTCCTTAATAATCTGCATTGTGCTGGTACTAATCCCAGCCAGAGGCCTGTTGTGCTGGAGAGTGTGCTTACAAAGCCAAGACCAGCGCATTAAAGAACTTTAACCCTCACTTTCATTTTGGTGCAAATTATGTAAAACAAATTGCTTGCTGCACTGTTCAACGGCCTGGGGAATTACTTCAGGAATTTGTAATATGTTGAAAAACCAAGTTGGACTCTTTTTCATTCTTTAAATAAAAGCAAAACGGTAACCTCACCACCACCACCGGCTTTTACCGACTGTAACCTGCACCAGTTTTACAACAGCAAAGAGTTTTTGACTGATTGCCCTGCGCGTATCATATCTCAGCTCTGCTGTGGTGGAAAACCCGAGCAACAATATCCACAGCAACACACCGCCTGCACCTCTTCAACATCTTTATTAATGATGTACGGCCAGGCCCCTGCTGCTCGCAGGCGCTTACCTCAGATTTATGGCCAACTTCCAGGGCCTTTCCCACTACTCTTAGTTTATTATAAGAACAGTGTTCATACATGAGCGTCTCGTGTTAGGGACACAGCAGCACATCCCGTAGCATTACAGCAGATGAAGTCTATTAAAATTCTACCAGTTTAGGTGGCCAAAGTCCCAGGGAAGCAAGTCTCTCCCAACTAACAAGCTGCGAAGTTGCTTTTTTAGCCTTTGCAAAGTGTTTATCACGGTTGTAAAAGAGCAGTTTGCATCTGGCCACTGACTCTTGCAAGCTGTCCCCAGGAGGGTGGCTGCAAAACTGCTGAAGTCTGAGCTTAGTCCTTTCATCTCCCACCAAGTCACTGCAATTCAGCTCACGGAGGGTAATCTCTTTTTCTCTTTTTCCAGAGTGATTTGATTGTATCTAAACCTCCCCAAATGCCCACTTCAGCTCCCGCTTCCTGTTAAATTTACTTGCTTTCTCTTGATATATTTTTTACTCTTGCCCAAACTGTGTTAAAGGGCCGGTGGGCTCCAAGAGTGATGTTGCCAGGGGACCACAGACCTTACCCACACCAGAAAAGACGCAAAACCTCTAAGACTGAAGAGCAGAATCTGGCCTCTGCAGCTATCAGAGCTTCTGCAGAGCCTGATACTACTACAGAACCTCAAAGAAATAAAATGGGGCCATTTCAGTCTCTCTTGGCGTCCCTGCCTGAGGTGCCACCTCAGACACAGAGCTGCAAGAGCCTCAGAGGCCTCCTGGAGAGGGGATTCCCACAGCTGTCTCTGAGGGCTGGAGGTACTGAGCTGCCTTCTGGGGCCAGCCCTGGGGAAGAAAAGCTTTAGCTGGTAAGGACTGGCACCCTTGTTCTTCACTGTCAGTACACCCAAAGCATGGGTTTACAATCTGCTAGCGTGACTTGAAGGTAATTTGCTCTGTCAGATGAGACTTCTGAGCTGATTCCCTCAATCAGTGTGGTCAGAGATGCTCCCTGCCTCCCCTACCCTGGTTGTACACCATGTTACCTTACTCCAGCCAAAGTATATACATGAGACCACCTCAACCCTGCCTTGGGTCAGTCTCAGGCAGTCCCTCACTCCACTCCAGCTTACCCCAGGAGTGTAGGACAGCAGCAGTAGAAAACCAGACAGGGAAGCTCATCATGGGCAAGGCAACAATAGTGAAGGCCCTGTACAGTTTATCTGTAATTACATTTTCCAGCTGTATCCAGCATGCAAAAGTCATACACCTTTTAATACAGTCTAATAATAATCACTCTATGAATCTAAACTATTTAATAGTAAATGATTCTTTCCAGTAATTTTTTTAGCCATTCTTATAGAATTTCTTTATTAGTATTTTTTATTAAATTTGACAAGGTGATAACAAAAGGCTATAGAAAAGTATTCAGCTTTATTATAGTCTATAGTACTTTTTCATAGACGTTAATATGGAATAACCACTCCTAATTATTAAATGGCAATGCTTCTCCTGAGAATATTCAAACCCTATAGTTCTGCCCTTTCAAGAACAATCCTTCGTTTTACATTTTATGTTCTGCTCCACTCTTCTCTGTGGTTTTTCCCATCAATAAGCTACATTTGCAGAAATGTAGGGGCATCTTCTCTTCCCTCCCCAGGTCCTACTGGATACACTAGAGTAAAATACAAAATAAAATCTACTGATCATGACAATTTCAAAGCTGTCAACATATTTTGTTCCCTAACTATATATCCAAATCATCTCAAAAGTATTGTAGTCTTCTCTGGGAGTTGATAAGCCATTTAATGTATTATTCTGGTGACAGTCAAGCTGGCGTTTGCTACAAGCATTTTTATGATTCAGTAGTTTTCAGAGAGGCGAGGAAACTAAGCAGCAGATTTACACTATAACAAAATAAAAGCAGAGATCTCATCTGCCTGATGAATGACTAAAGCAGCTTTCATCTGCAGATTTTCAGCTAGTTTGCCTGAAGGTGGAGAACACATTGTTTAGGACATGGTAACGGTATCCTCAGGCTATAATCAAATGGCCTGTGTTGAAGACCGTACATATGCAGGGGGCAGAGAGACTGTTAAGTCTGGGGCAGCTGCCTTCTAAGCAAGACATGTAAATAAAATAAATTGAAAGAAAAAGGAGACACAAGGGAAGAGAAAAGCTGTATGCATGCATATGGGCTAACGGGCATGTATGCACCAGCAGCCAAGCCTGGCTGGCTGCTCTGCTCAGCCAGTTGGCTCTTTGGTAAGGGTGCCTCAGCAGATGTGGCAGTTTTCAGAAAGAAATAAAGGCAGGGACAAAGGCAGATGAAAGGCCCTTATATACATAAAATTTGGCATCAACAGGCAGGCAGGTAAGCTATTACTGGCTGCCTTAGTCCTTAGCAGAGAGTAGGCAACGCCTCCCTCTCGGCCAAAGCAACAAGTCAGTGGTTGAGAGAAGGGGACAGCTCTGGCCTCTTGACTTCCATTCTCCATATCTGACCAAAGATCATGACAGCTGTCTCCCAGCAAAGGCTAACTCCAGGGGCCAGTTTCAGTAGCAGACGCTTAAGCTGTGTTTCATGGGGGAGAGCAAGCAAGTCAGGTTTCCCCTGTACATTTCCAAAGGACACAACCGCTATTGCACAGGTGCCTGTGTCTTGTCAGCAAGGGCCACATTCAGCCCACGTTCCACTGAGGGTTAACCAGTCTGCTTTCAGCTAAAATGCCATAGGTGGTGTGAAATGAAGGAAAATTCATACTATTCCAGAATCCTCTTATTCTGCCTTTCCATCCTCTCTAATCTTTCATCTCCCTCTGCTACGACTTCATCTGTAGCCTACCAAAAAATCCACAAAACTCAGTTCCTCACCCACAAGGCAAATGGCCATGATGACATGAGGCACTGTCAGATCTGGACTACATGCAAAGTCTTCAAGGCTCGTGGGATTACTGGACAAAGCCAGTGATTGTGGTTTCTATGCATGGCCATTTTGGTGCTTTCCATATGATTTTTAAACCGTGAGTAATGCCAGCTTCCAAAGCTTTGTCCTACATTTGAACCTTGCTCACAGTCTTCCACTTGCTTCGCCATGAACATGATTTTAACAAAGCTATTTCAACCTCTTAGTTAATTTGTTTCTGAGCCTTTCTCTTTCAGAGTGTGTAATTAAACTAAAAGAGCCTGGAAAAGCCCCTAACAGTAAATAATTTACAAGTTCCTCCCTGGGGACATTTTTTAATTATAACTCCACTGGTCAGATCTTACTGAATACTCCGAGATAGCATTCCCTGCTGAGATGCTGAAATATAATTAACTTATTCCTTTGGTAATGGTATTTTTCCTTAGCCTATCCATTTCTTATGCCGGGCAGGCAGATTTGTTTATAAACAAAGCAGAGATTGATAGGCGCTTTGCCACGAGAATAGCACTAATGGCATTCACTGCAGCAGATGGGGGCACGTCCACTTGAGGAAAGATGATACTGTTTTGAAGCAATTTTTATAAATCCTACTCTGACAATCCAGCATGAAGAGATACAAGAAAGCAACCAGACAGCCCCGATTCCTCTCCTTCTTGGCAGCCTGCCTTGCTCCCCAAGTGCCATTTTATGCACAGCAAACGTAAATAATTCTGACGCACCCACCAACCCCCTAACCTTTGTGCTGCGGAAATACCGCTATATACTATCAAACTGACAGTGATTTCATGTTATGTGGCAAAAAGAAAAACCCTGAGCGATAGCAGCAAGGTTGGGGATGTCAAATGAAAGCTGTCACATTTATTTAGCTCTGTGATTCTCAAGACAATATACATAAATACTGTTTTACTATTCCCACCAGCCAAATGTTAAGAGCTATCTGCATTAGCCAGGGTCCTGCCGCTTCCCCAGCCTGGCTGATGAGCCTGTGATGATCTCCTCCTGACTCAGGAGAGGCTGGCAAGAGACAAAGCACCAGCTCTTCTTCTTCCCAATGATACAGTACATTAAATAGTTTCCTCATCCTTTCCCACTGCAGCTGTAGCAAAAAGGGCAGTTTGGAGTGAAAGTGGGAGAGAATGGCTCCACAATGTATTGAAATGCGATTTGCAAGATAGGAAGTTTCAGGACACTCATTGCCTCAAGTCCTGAAAGCCTTCAAAGCTCTCTTACTTTTCCTACACCAATTAGTGCCAGCCCAAGGGGACAAAGTTTGGTGTCTATCTGCGGCTGTGCAGGATGGGGTGGGGGGCTGTATTTTTCATCCAAGCTCTTGCTTTTTACATTTTCCTCTATTTTGAACTGCCACACAGCAAAACATATGACCAAGTGCTCATCTCTCTCTAATGCGCTTTGTTTCTGTACAATTATTAGTGCTGTTAGTGGCTGTCCCGGGTTTGGTTCGGGTTAATTATCACCACCAGCTGCTGGCCCAAGCAGTTGGGAGAGGCCACAGCTGGGATAAGCAACTGAACCAGCCAATGGGATGTTTGATACCATACTGAGTCATGCCCCTATATAAAGGGAGGGCTGAGCCAGAGCAGAGGTGCCTTTGTTCAGCTTGTTCCAGTGTGTGGCTTCAGCTTGTAGCTGGAGCAGGGAAAGCACCACCTTGGGTACAGGTAGAGCCTTGTGGTTTCTCTTACTTGCTTTGTACATTATTTCATTATGATTGTTACTAGTACTGTTGTTTTCTTCTCTATTTGTGTTATTTTATTAAGCTCTTTATCTTGACCCATGAGGTCTCACTTTTTTCTTCTTCCTGATTCTCCTCTCACCCTTTGGGGAGGGAGGGGCAGGAGGGTGGGCAAGCAGCTATGTGGTGCTTAGCTGCCAGCAGAGGTTAAACCACAACAGTGGCTCTCAAGTCTTTTCATCATGTGCTGGCCTTTTTGTACACAGCTGTTCACCTGGTATCCCCTGTAGTGAAATACATAGGAGTCAAACTGGCCCTTATTCTAGGGAATAAATCAAAGCTCAAGACACCAAGATCAAAAGTTAATCTAAAGGAACATAAAGTGTTGCGAGTAAATGTGTATCTTAACTGAGCAAACAATAATACTAAAACCCCCTCATCGCAGGAGTGCCTCCCAAACGCAAAGCCACATGGCACAGGGGGTTTGGATAAAAAGTTTTATAGAATCATAGAATGTTAGGGGTTGGAAGGGATCTCTAGAGATCCTGGAGTCCGACCCCGCCCTGCCCAAGCAGGGTCACCTAGGGCATGTCACACAGGAATGCATCCAGAAGTTTGCTTTCACAGTAGCCATTGAATTTATGTGGTACAAGAAATCATAATAAAACATGGTTTAAAAAACCCCTACTATTCAGCTTTAAAACCAAACATCATGGCTTCACCTCAGCTTGAACACAGCAGCAAGGGGTCATTAGTCTCTGATTATGTTCTGTTATGCTGACATGGTCTCTTAATTTTGCGCTTGAAGTAGAACAGGAGCAGCATTCATGCAGTCACACCTAGTGTCACACTAACCAAAACCACGTAGACATATCTCAGGATCCCCGATAAACTTCTACAGTTAAACCTTGAGGCAGGACACCACTAAAAGTACCCACTGGTTTTGGTGGGATGGAAGCAGATAGCTTGTTGAATGGGGATGGACTTAATATATGTGTTTAAAACACTTATCAGATTTGAGATCCAGGTTTCCGCTGTGCAAAATCCTGGCTCCAGCATAGCTTTGTTGATGTCCATGGCAGGCTGTGCCATATGGCATAGCACTGAGCCTAATGTGATCGGTGAACTCAAACAGCCTTACAGACAAACCTAGAAGTAGGTCTGCCACATGCAAAGCCTACCCTGTCTTTTCTTTTGTTGCTCTCCACGTGCCAAGAGAAGTTCAGATATAAAGAAGGGATTAAAATACTGCCAGGATAGACATCTGGGGGGGTGAAGCCCAACTTTCTTATTGCATTTATTCCCCAAAGGTCTTGAATCATAAGAGTGTGTCTTCCTCCTGTAAGGCAGTAGAGCTGGCAGCACTGCAAAGCTGAGAGGAGCTGCAGGACACTCTGGTGCATGCACCAGCATCGATACTGGCACCTCAACTTCTGCTTGCACAACCCTTTCTGAACATGCGAAAACATCTGATTCTCCATCTTTCATTTGGTGGAGTGAAATAGTTTGCTAGAGAACTGGTGGAAGGCTAAGTCTGATCACCAGCATTTAACTAAATAGCCCATATTGCAAACTGTTACCAGCTGTCTTGTTCAGGTTGCAGCTTCTCTGCACACGCTGGTGGGAAGCCCAGCAGGCCAATAGCGATGGCGTCTTCACCCTAGCCAGATGGACCTTTGTTAACACAGGATGGAGAAGCACCAGGGAGCACAGGACAGAGAGACCTGAGTTGCTAAGCTTATGTTCACCCTAGAGCAAGAGGATTTCAGTAGTTACTGTAGTAGCGAAATGGAATTAAAAGTGAATACAAACATTCTGAGATTAAAAGTTTCATAAGTACCATATGGATGGTTTTGTTCACAGAAAAGTTCTTGCTGAGGAAGACTTGTGGTCATTCTGCTCCACAGCTGCTCCTTCAGAATTCATGGATTTTTTAATGATGACACAGAGTAGTTTGGTGATTGAGGGAGGAGTAAACATGTAGAAAAAGTGAAGTTGCATTGAAAAAGGAACAGAAAATGCTGATAGTTTGGTTGATCCTGGTTGGAAATATTGTGTCCTATTAGTATGAGACAGTGTGCAGAGGAAAATTCACTATGTCCAGATAGTGAGTTTTTTCAGAGGAAAACTCACTATATTTTCCCTGATTTCCAGGATGGTCTGGAGAACAACCAAAACATACTCCACCTATAAAAACCTGCTGCCTGCAATTCTGAGCATCCCTTTATCCTTTACCATAGTACCCATACTTCACACAATATTTTGGGCTTATGAATGGCGAATGTACAAAATTATGGAACTGAAAGTAATCTTGAATGTTATTTTACAAGGAAAAAAAAAAAAAAAAAATCTGTTTTTCTCCAGGTGGAGAACTCACCCACCACATTTTAGACTACATTACAAGCTTGTATTCAGATAAAGGACCATATACCAAAGCCAGAGACATGAACAGTTTTAATTAACAGATATTCCCTTTAAGACAACTTCAAGGAGACAAGTAAACAATTAAAACTATTGTATACACTACAATCAATTAAAGCTTTTTTTCCAATCACCAGATTTTGGCCCAGCTTATTATAGGGGTTAACTTGCAGTTTCTTGTTTTGATCATGGTTGCACATAATATTTAAGTACTAAGAACTTTTACCATAACAAGTATCCAATTCCAGAATGGATCAAGAACTGTGATTAGTATACAGTTTACTTTTAAACTGGAATAACAAAACTGTTAAGTACCAAGTAGCTTGTTCCTCCAAAGTACAATGAGAAGAAATGGTCCTTGCTGTAATAACCAGTCACATGTTCTTCTTTCTGCTAATTCTTGAATAAGAATCACACCAGATATTTGCTAAATGGAAGCAAATCTATGCAATCCTCACACATTTACCCTCTTGGGTTTTTGTTGTTGTTGTTGTTCAAGCACATATAGTGTATTTTATTGCTCCCAAAGTCATATATGACTATTATAAGTCATGATTGATGGATCTGATGTCCTTGGTTGGTCACTCTGAAGGGAAGTTGGTATCAAGACACTTTCAGCAGTCTTCATAAAGGATTTCATCTACTTGGACATCATTTTCTGTCACAGGCACTGATTCACAAATCTGTTCCCTAAAAGCCAAGGCAATCGTGTAAGGCTTTCCACTGGGATGTTTCATACATCGTTCAAGATAGGTATCATAATATCCTTTCCCTCTTCCCAATCTGTTGCCTTTTTTGTCAAACCCAAGGCCTGGCATGAAGATAAGGTCAAGACCTCCTGTAGGAAAATGAAATAAACATTAATGGATGCACTGTGGATTTCCTGATGGCTTGACTACATCCCATAACTTCAGACATTTGCAAAAACTCAAGCTTTGTGTTTCGCAAAATGCTTCCCTCTCTTTGATCAGATGAAAAATACTTTGAATACTAAACCTGTAAATTTACATTTTCATCTTATCAGTTGCATACTAGATTAGCCACAAAATAATTAGACCTTGAAAAGCTAGAAGGGAAAAAAACTATATTATAACAAATTTATTTTGTCATTTTAACCCCACACTTCCAAATACTAATGATTATGAGTCTAAATTCAGGCGGAGATTGAATTCAGAGAAATTAAATGCAGGAGGAATTAGAAAATAAAATGAACTTCAACATCAGACACAAAAATAGAAAAGGAAAAATGAATGAAAAGATTCAGGATCAACCTGAGAGAGAAAACATCTCCTTGACACAACTGTAAGATGTCATGAACCTACACTCAACCTCCAAAATGCAAAGAGCCTTGAATACAATATATTTTGAAAGTGAGTATTTGCCCTCTTATATCAATATCAAGATTTGAAAGCATGTCTCTTTGTGATGTCAGGTTCCTCTTCTCTCAAAGGACTTTTTTTCCTGAGATGCCAGCAATTTTCTCTGTTGCTCCAGCAGCACACACAGGTATTCTGCTTGCCTGCCCTGACTATCCCTCCTTCTGGAGGGACATATGAGCTACTCGAGACTCTTCTGAGATTGTACTTGACTGGAACTCAAAATCCATTAAAAAATAGAAATTAGGTGCATAAGCTGCCAATCATCTGGACAAAACAGACCCAACTGGCTGGTGAAACCCAGACAGAAGGCCCCACCAACCAGCTTCTCCTAAAAAGGCAAGATCATCAAAGCTCTTTTTTCTTGCTTTGTTCATGCTTTGCAAAGGGATGTGGATTGGTATTGTGCCAGGTAGCCAGCTACTATTTACATCTGGCTGCCCACTCGTTTCAGGAGTTGATCCACATCACTGCCAGGTAGGCAAAAGAAACAGGCTGCCATGCTGAGTGACCGCCAGGCACGGAGGCAAACGGTGTGTGCAGATCCCCATTACTTGTGCAAGGCTTGCTCATTTAGTATGAGAAGTCTTGCAAGGACATCCTCTAAACAAACGAGCCTGGCTGGCCTGGTTCTGACCACTGAACCCAGGAACATCCCACTTACTAGTTTCACAATGTAAAGAAAGTCTGCTGCTGTAGCTGACAGACACTTAAGGAGAGAAGGTCAGGAACAGTAGTGGAAAGCCAGCGCAGAGTAAACCACAGCTGACACGAGTCTGGAAATAAAGCAAATACGGTGTCTCAGTCCACTGCTGCTTCCTCTTACAGGGATGGTACTTAGCCTCAAGCAGCTTTTCTGTAACTAGCTTCTGCTCCTTCATCAGGGCTAGGATGTGTCAGGTATTTTTCTGCTTTTTCCATGTCCAAGCCTACTCTCTCTTGCTCTTTTGGATCAAGCTGCTCTCACTACATGTAGCTGAGGGATGATGCCCAACATTCAAGGAGATGTGTGGGACCACGTACTGGAAGAGCCAGAGCTAAGCAGAGTTTTTCGGTTTCCAGGAAATCCCATCTGAGATCACCTTTCAACTCGGAACTCAGCCTGGAAGAGCATGTTAAAAGTTCACATAAGATCAACTCATTTGCACACACTTCCCAGGCTCCTGGAGATTTCCTCCCACTGTTCATCGTTCAGAGAAGAGTCACAGATGTGAACATTCATCCATCATGACCTGATGACTTAATTAGAACATTGATATAAAATATGCAAGGCAACACAGTGTGAAATTCTTAGTGAAGATCAATCTTGCAAATCCAGCATCATACAGTTCAGAAGCATGGCTTTTTTAAAGAGGTCAGGGGAGTAAGAGGAGGGAATTAGACAAAGGGCAGACCACAGAATATTGCTGGTTGAAATAAAAAGGAGCCTGAGTGTTTTACCACACTGAAGTCAACTTTTGACTCATAGGACAGCCAAATGGCAAACAAAGAGAAAAAGAAGCACAGGGGCACGATCGTGGTCTCGGTGGAATAGAGAAGTCATTTTTACGGCATCACCATGTACATCATGTTGGACATACCACCCATCACATCTCCTCAGTTTGCAAGTAAAAATACTTATCTGCCATGGACTAGGACCTAGAAACCAGCTGATCATCTCTCTGTTAATATGGTCAGTAACAGATTCTGTAGGTCAAATCTCCCCCAAGTTATGCCTGTGCTCACTACTTAGCCTCTCCATAATTTGCCTCACATTGACTTTGTGTACGTATTCAGGTGGCCCAGAAACCAGTATGTACCAAACACTAACAAGGTACAGAAAGAAAAACTTACACTGTTTTACACTTGTTTTTACTGCCTTACGCTGTTTTTTATCTGGTTTTGCTCCATGTGACTCTCGTGGCAAAAAGCAGGACACATTTGCAGTCACAACTGCTGGCAGGTAAGAATGCACACAAGGGGCAAATCTACAGAGTAAAAAGGTGCCATTTCTCCTTACATCTTTATTACAGACAGGAGAAAGACAAGTCAGGGGAAGCACAAAGGAAAGAGGGAATTGGCAGGAACAGTGCAGGGAAGAAAGATATTTTCTATGTAGTGTTACTGATACCACCAGACACACTCGAGTGAATTTAGATGTATTAAAGCACTGTTTTCTTCTGGGTTCTCTGGAGAAACAGACTGTTTTAATGAGTCAGCTCCTCTATAAGAATGGATTTTTTTATGGCAAATAACTCCAATATGCTTGTGAAAATCTCAATATGAAAAAATATACTGTAAATACTGTAATAGTTACCCTTGTCTTTTTCTTCTGCTGGAGCACTGTGATACCGACTGCCTTTGCTCTGCCTCACAACATGCTGTCTGATATCCATGCACCTCACACTGCATGCGGTTTACATAAAATGCCAAGAAAGACTTTCAGTAGAAAAATGACACATCTACCCTGCAAGGAGCCCGAGGCCTGTTCAGGCAGCATTAGCCCCATATTCTACCCCAGGATCTAGAATGAATGGCAGAGAGCTGCATGGAGAAAACACTTCCCCACCACATAACTTGGGGAGCAACAAAACCTCTTGTGGTGCCTGTGGCAATGCGGGGGAAGAGCTGTCACAGGATGAGAGGTGACACACAGATGAGACCAAGATTGCAGACACAGATGAGACCAAGATTGCAGACACATAAGATTACTATCAGCAATGAGAGTACATCAACAGGATGGCAGGTGAGGGTACGAATGTCTTAACCCTCTTGGCACAGGGCTCTCATACTCCCAGGCCCTTCCAGCCCTGCAGACCACTGGTTGACACTCAGGCTTGCTCTATTCTCGCATCCTGCTCTTGCTCAGAGAGAACGCTGTGTGAAATGTCATCCTTGACCCTGAGAAGACAGAGCAGGTACTTGGGCATCAAACACCACATCGGTTTTTAGTGCCTTGTAAAACATGCTAAGGGTCGCCTCACATTCACCACTTCTGTCCCTCTCCTTGTAACGCCCACTGTCCCCAATGTGTCTGCAGTTGTTAACTGGTGGTTCTTGGATCCCAGAGGGTCCTGTAACTACATGCCAAGAGCCCATGAAAGCACATCCACAGTCAAGAGGGTTTTGCTACAGGTAATCCATGCCTGTCCTGGAACACTTTTTTGTGGTCTGCAAATTGATAATGGCTGAAAACAGTCTCGAGCAGCAATGTATTGTTCCAGCTTCTATGTAGGAAATATCGGTGCTTCTTATATGCTTTAATTAAGCTACTGGGTATCCCAGTAAGGTTACCAATTATGAAGACAGTCACCTAATATGCATTGTATCTAATAGATGAGCTCTTGTGGCCACAGCTCCTTCAAGTGTGTAGTACCATGCGTGAAATAATATACTCTGACTTATCTATCAGTGTGGGCACACAGCCATGCTGACACGGCCACACAGGTTTCATTTATACTGCTAAATACAGCAGAGCCAGAAAACAAATTGATTTACTGGATCACAGGTGGTCAATACTGTTGAACTGCAGCACATTGTCTGGCACTGCTGGTCCAAGTGACACGCACGCCTGCTCCAGGGCACAGCATTCCCACAGGCAGTGAAGGCAGAAGAGTACAGGTCTGCCTTCTTCCACCCTGCGCAGTCCTCCTACACCAACAGAACTGGTTTTACTTCTCCAGACACAGGCTTTCCTGCCACATTCTAGAATATGCAACACAAATCCTGAGGTTGATGCTACAAAACTCCTGCTGTGATGGTCTGCCATAAGGCCTCATATTATCCAAGATACTATGAACTGGGGAAAAGAAAACAGAAAATAATAATATTGTCTTAGGGCCACAAAGGCATCACATGAGATCCAAAGAGACACGCCAAGTTCTGCACTGTATGGATAGAACTAGTCAGGGCCACTGAGCCCGGTGTTATTTGGCAGTGTAGATATAGTCACAGCTTCAGAACCTGCCACGTGGGTGTACAGGTACAGTCTGGTTGCACTGACTCGCATACATCTATGTAGGTATACCTTATGGCACAGAGAAGTGAAATGACTTGCCCAAGGACTCAGGAAACATGTGGCAGAAGTACACGCAGAAGGCAGGTGTGCAAGCTGTGTGTCTCCTGACTTAACCAGCAGACCAAAACATTAGCATCCTTTCTGGTGTTTTAAATAGGAATACACAGTTTCGCTTCCTCTAGGCAGCTGTGCTGAATCTCACTTCGGCAGTGCATTTCTCATTACCCTTCATGATGATATCAGGTTTGATTTGTTCCCCAGGGAAGGATTTTCTCCTTGCACCTCATTACCTCTTTTCTCCTTAATCTAAGGTTCCTATCTGAAATGCCAGCCAGCATTTTCAGAAGTGTTCTTGACAATGGTTAATTATAGAAGAGTCCATCAAACTGCACAGATATGGGTCATGCAAAGACTACTGGGGTCTTGTCCTGCCCTCAGAAGGAGCGGCCAGCATGGCCTCTCTCCTCTTACATTTGAAGGGGCTCTACCATCCCACTGCCACCCACCGTGTGAGGTCATTCACCTCCTCCTACACAGCTAGATGGTCCCAAGGAACGATGAAACCGAAATACTCTGTGATCCCATCTTCTCATCCCTCTCTGCCACTTGCTTTGTGTACACAGCGAAGTGCCTGGGACCTATCAAAGTGGGAGCTAGGACTCTTTTGATCCTCACCTCCAAAGGACTTGCAAGAGGAGGCGGCAGAGGCCAAGCTACAGCAACTCCTGCGTCCCTGTAAAGAAGGGTAATGCGCTCATAAAAATCACACTCACAGCACAGATGCCTTCTGAGCTCAGGCCTACGAGAGGTTGACAGCAATCAGCTCTGTATGCCCCTGGAGCAGCAGCTGTGCAGTTTGAGCTTCTCCCTGAATCACAGAAGTTTGTGCATTGTTTACTCCATCACCACAAGGAGGACTTGATCCTCCCAGCCTGGTACCTTGGCCAAGAACGAGCTTTTCAGCAGTTGGGTTTTTTCCACACACAGCTCGCTCTGCGGTGGCAGTCAGGGACTCCCCCTGCTTTGCTCAGATGTAAATCATAGAATATTTGGGGCTGGAAGGGGCCTTTAAAAAATGATTGCATAAGGTGCGGGACCTGAAGAACGAGGACAAGAACAACTTTCTGTTTAAAGGAAAGGCATGTTTATGGTGTTATGTGTGCCATAAACAGTGTCAGAGCAGTCCACACTCTGTGGAGCTGACAAATACTTGAAAGCTGTTCATTTACAAGGAATAAAAACTTCTCTCTGGTCCTTTTCTGATGTAGCAAGGACCACAATGGAGAGAAAAAGAAACCAAACCAAAACAAACATTTTGCAGGAAAACCTTTCCAGAATGAGTAAGGGTGCAGTAACCATCTGCTGCCTCTGTAGCTGCTACCCAGCCACAGAGGAAAAAAATTACTCAGTCACTTGATCCTAACTTTTTAAGTATCAGCCTTGATGACATGCAGGGTATAAACCCATGAACTGGAATAACTCAAAAAAGTTCTGATTAATGACATAGTTGTTACTGTAACTTTCATTTCCGTCAGCATAGTTACCTCTTGGGTACGTGTTAACTTCTCAACACATACCCTATGGGGCACAGATCACCATCTTGTTCTGTGTTTACACAGCACCTAACACTGTCGTCTGGGTTAATCAGCAGACCTCGGGGAAAATAACTCTACAGAAGTAAATATTTCAATTATGCTGCAGCAAAACAAATCCCTTCCCTTTTATGACTAGTGCAAAGGCTTCTCCCTAGGAATGCCCCAGGTGCCACTCTCACTACTACTGAGGCTGCTAACAGCTCGGCATTTACACAGATATGTGTAAATTACAGATTAAAACTTTAAAACATTACAGATAAAACTTTTCTACCCTTTGGAAAAAACCCTGCCCTCGGTCTCAAGTGCATCATCTCTGCTATTACACACTTGCCTTGGTATAAAGTCAAAAAGGGAAATGCCAGATCTGTTTGCTACAGACCTAATCCAGACCCTGCTGAGGTGTGTTGTTTTGGGAAGGGCTGAGATTGCTTCCAGGGGAAATCAACTCCTTATCTTGACTAAGCCCCTGGAGAATCCAGTTACTGTTATATCCCTGTCCTGGTTTCACTGGGACAGAACCCCAGGCCAGCCTTGGTCTGCAGACCATCAGCAGTTTGGGGTCAGCCAGGGCAGCTGACCTGAGTTAGCTACAGGTGTAGCCCGTCCCAGAAACAGCATGCTCAGTATAAAGGGGGAGATTTGATAAGAGAACTTCTCCTGACCTTGCTACTCTTCCTGCTCCTGAGGATCACCTTCCTAATTGTGGTGAGCACTCTATGTTTGCTGGGCCTGAGTATAACTTTGTTTACTTTTTTTTTTTTTTTGGCGTGGGTATTAGTTTGGCTGTTTAACTCAATCCATTTTTATTTCAGCCTGTGAGTTTCCTCTCCTTTCCCCGATTCCCCTTCTTCACTGAGGAGGATTTGTCAGGTAATAGGTGCTATAGTTTAGCCTCAGATATAGACAGTTTATTTGGTACCAAATATTTGTCTGGGGTCTGACTTAACTAGTTCACCTGGGAGAATTACAGTCTTTGGAGAGT
This sequence comes from Ceryle rudis, assembly GCA_033439905.1. Classification (NCBI taxonomy): domain Eukaryota; kingdom Metazoa; phylum Chordata; class Aves; order Coraciiformes; family Cerylidae; genus Ceryle; species Ceryle rudis. The sequence continues at coordinate 38,162 of JAAGNO010000951.1, forward strand.
CTTGAAGGGCTGAAGCTTTAACAGATTTGTCCAAATTGGTACAATCGGTCATTATGTTGGTAATGGAGGTAGGATGGTCACTGGGTGCAATTCTCTGGTAGTTGTTTATAGAGATGCTTTTGAAGCTGGGGGTGGCTTTACCACTGCTTGTTATTGCTGTTGTGCGGTTTATCACTTCTGGGCGTGGGGTAGAGGCACTGCTATGTTCTTTGCTGTTAGGATATGGTATTCTATGCTATTTTGTAGTTACAAGGATTTCTGTGGAATGGTAGTGGGTAAAGAGATTTTGGTATACCCTTGGAATGCCTCCCAACCTTGATCATATTGTTAGGCCTTCTGAATGACTTCCAGCTCTTGGTCTTGCTTAGGGAAAAAAGTGGGTATAGAGGTGGATGTGGTGTAGCTGCTGCAACCCCTGCAATGGGCCCTGCAGCTATCTTGGCCTCCATGAAAAACACTGCAGCTACTCATCCTCCTGTGGTGGGTGATGTGTCTGACCTAAGGATGCAACTAGTGCTGCATCAATCACACCCATAGAGAAGAAAAAATAGTAAAAAAAGAGCAGGTCCTGTGGGAACATCACAGGCAGAACAATCCCTGGTGACCACTCAAGCTCTATTACCAAGGGAGTTATGAGGTATATGTAAAGATTATAGTCATGAAGGCAAGCAACTTGTTACTTGGCTGCTCTGATGTTGGGATAATGGAGCTGATGGTTTGGACTTAAAAGGTAGAGAAGCCAAGCAGTTGGGACCAATAGCTAAAGCAGATGGTTTTAAGAGGGGTCTTGTGAAAGAGGCACATCCTCCATCTCTCTGGAGGCAGCCACTCTTGAAAGTGAGGAGCAGGTATCCTTTTAGACATGTTGTATGCTGCCTGCGCAAGTTGCCACCCTGGGTAACTGGTCCGCTAGCTTGACTGAGTCTTGATGAGGCTCTGAGCAATCTGTTCTAGCTGAAGATGTCCCTGCTTTCAGCAGGGGGGATGGACTAGATGACCTCAAGAGGTCCCTTCCAGCCCCGACATTTCTATGATTCTATGATTCTGTTATTACTTTAGTAAATACTTTGCAGAAAATAAAACCATCAGCAGAATCTACAAACAAGCAGTGAGCAACTCAGCATTTATCTGTCTACTCATCCATGTCAGTGCTTTGTGTCAGCATGAAACATTGGTCTCTGCAGTTCACACTTGCCCTTCTGAACTGCAGCATAGTAAAATATTTATACTTCACCCTGAGAAGCTACATGATAGCCATCAGTCATATGGGTTTAAAACAACCGAGTGGCAGACACCAACCTGTTATTAAACCTGAAAAAAAGCTACTAATAAAGCAGTTTGAACAGCTAAACTGCAATCAAGCAAACACCCTCTTATTTTGAATTCATTTAAAACAAAATCTTGTAAGTTTAGTGCCAATGCATTTGAAAGGTTAAATGCACTGCACAGCATCAGCTGTAGTATGTCAGTCCTGCACAAACCTGTCCTGCTCCACAAATACCCTTTCATGTGTCATCAGGGAAGCTACTGTATAAAGCTAAGACTTGTGTTCAAATCTAGCTGGTTTCACAACGTGGCAAGACTGCAAGACTATACCAATCACACTCATTTCCCCTGAGGTTTAACTTAGTCAGCTGAAGCCTATGAGGTTTAACTTAGTCAGATGAAGTCTAGTGTCTCGTTTTTCAGAATCTGCTAAATGTCTACCTAAAAATTTGAATAAGTACTTTTCTATTTCACTATTATTCATCAAATCTGCATGAGCCCTGTAAATAAACCGTAATCACCGAATCTTGCCTACAGAAAAGTCTGGTTTTGCAAACTGGGAGTAAAGGCAATAATTGCTTAGAAATATTTTTATCAGTCTGTGAAAAATGACTAATCTCTCCTGATATTCAGATATGTGAGCAGAGTTAGAGCAGTCTGATTGGGAAAACATGGGCAACAGAAAATTTTTTGGTTCAAAGGCTTGTACGTTCATTCTGTCATTTTTTAAACCACCGAAGTACTCTGAAACAAGATGTTCAAAGAGAGGACAAATGGCATCAGAGACACTTTACAGCACACCAACACATCTTGTTAAATCAGGAAACGCTGACTCTGATTCTGCTGCTGTAGAGAAACTCACAAGGTATCAGTGCTTGAACTGTTTGTCAGGATTGTTGAAATGCCACTGCAACCTAAAACACAAGGATCTTTGTGTATCTTTGTGGTTTTATATGAAATTATGTTAAGACCTTATCATCTGTACTTCCCATAGTGTTCCTCTGAGCACTTATTTTAATACTTCCACTTCATGCATGTGCACTACTTTTTCTTCACTCTTGGTCCTCTTTTGCATGCTGATGTCTGGATATTTTTAAATCAAAATCTGCCAAGTGAATCATTTGGGGATTTTTTCAAGACCTCATGCATCACTATCAAGATTTCCAATGCCCTTTAACTCCTCAGTAGATAACCATTTATATTTCACAAGCAATTTTGCATATTTTATGGTAGGTTATCCAACTTCTTTGTTGGTGTGTAAACCTGACTCCTGTAAGGAGTTACACCACTTGATGGCTTCATTAGGCATGCTTACAGGCAGGGTTTATTGAACGTGTAGAGTCAGCTGGTTTGGAGGTGATAGCCCCTTCACTGCTAGTGTCAAACATGTTAATATCACAACACTGGAGAAATCTTGCTTCTTCCATCATGAGATTGTCTTCTGTCTTTAAGCTTGTACAGCTTAAACCCGACTCTCCTTGGAATCTTCCACCTCTCATTTTTATTTTTAGACTTTAGGCTGGAGCACTTGTTCTCCTGTGTGAGTACAATGCCTGGATGAGACTTTTAAGTATAGGTAAACAGCATAAATGACACTGGTGCTCCATACTAAATGTATGGAATACTGACACCTGCTGGCAACGGGCTTCATGTCCCTCCTGGACAGGAATGTCCCTCCACCTACACCCCAAAAGCTGATTCCCATCTCACAGACACAGCAGACAGCAAAAAGCAGTTATGATACCAACCATGAAGATCAAGAGCTATCCTTACACTGTGAAACAGCAGCATGAGTCTCCTGCTCCCTGAAAGCCAGCGGCTCTGGGCCATGCCCAAGGAATTTCCCGTTGTACAGGGGAAAAGAGAGTGTAGTTTGCATCTCAACAAGACAGAGGGGATTAACCGTGCCAGGAAGACAAATCTTTTGTAGCTGGAAAAGTGCTGACCTGATTTAATAGCCCACTAAACTGGCAGAAAGCCAATTCCAGGAAAAATAAATAATAAAAAAAGGTAGTAATTTTCTGCCTGGTTTGTGAGCTGACTCTGCTCAGCAGTGAGTACCAGAGATGGTACTGGGGTTGGGAGGATAAGAAGAGCACAGAGCTAGAAGTAAACAAAAGGCAGCAGGACTATCCCTTCTGGAAGCAGTGGGCTACAAGCAGGGTTCAGCTCTCTCACCAAACTGCACCTTCAATCCACATTACCCTACACAGGTGGGCTGCAAGAAAAAGCTTCCTCTCCTGCTTTCCAGACTGTCCAGGTTATCTGCACAAAGGCCCCGAGGTGTGCTTGGTGCTGGCTCCTCCTTTCCAAGAATGAAAATAAAGGGAGACAAAATTATGTTTGGATTAACTACCTCAGCCAGAAATATTTTCATTCCCCTGTATGAGGAGCTTGTTGTACATTTCTGGAGTGTGGCATCAGTCTGAACCTAAGCTCTTATTTGTTTTTAAGACACTCCTGTTTCTGAGAAACAGTATGAAGAAAATGACAATGCTGCTGCTCATGCTCACTGTAGCAAAATTAGCCCTCTTTGAAACAAAACACTTGAGTCGCAGTGAATTTAAAGCCCTTGCTTATGTTTCTTTCACTTCTCTTTAAATTTTAAGTGATTACAGCAGAAATAATCTTTTTAGTTGTTTTGCTGAGCGCAAGGAGAATGTTTTTTGCAAGAAGGCAAACATGGATATGACACTTGAGATGACTTTTGAGTTCTCTTCCTTATAGCCTTAATGAACTTTATGAAGGCAAAAAGCTGTAGTCTTCAGGGCTCTCAGCCCTCTGGGTTCGCTGCAGTATACCCTGGCACAGGCAGTATTAAAATTAAACCACAGTGTTCATGGTTTAGTCTGCACCAAGGAAATCAGGACATAAGGATACCAAAGGTCATTGCAAAGTGATGCCCCATAAAGAATAAAAAGATCTTTCTGAGATACTCTGTAAACATGCCATACCTGCTTCTGAACAGAAGCATGAGGAGAAGCTCAGCTAAAAGCACCCGCATTCACCAAGCAAACTGGGTGCTGATTGTTATTAAACTATTTCAGAGAGCTGTGGAAGCTGCTGCAGACATCAAGCAGAAGTGTAGACACCTGCTCTAGGCAAGAGCAATCCCAGTGCTGAGGATGGAGTCCCACATCTTTCAACTGAAGGCTGGGATGCAGAAAAAAAAACCCTGAGGGAAACAGTTGCTATCACAGCTGAATCCAACACATGAAGCATTTTATTTCCAAGCAAGCATTTTCCTAGCTCTACCTGTTATAGAATGTGCTAGGTAATGTAAAATGATGTTATGGATCTTTAGCAGGGGAACTGGCATTTTTGTAAAGATGAGTCATTGTGGGATACCTGTACGGAAACCAGCAAAAAAGATCTGCCCAGTGAGCTGATCTGAAAAGCAGAGTTATGGTATGTATGGAAAGAATTAATGTCGACGATGCCACAACATGTATTCACAGTGGTTTTTTACCTGGGCATAAAATTTTCTCTCAGGCATCTTTTCTTCAAAACAACACTGAAGAGATTGCAAAGGTTGAAAGAGCAATGGCTGGAACTCTTACAGATTTAGGATAGCTTCTACATGAGAATAAGAAAATAGGCTGGTAGAAATAAATAAATAATAATAAAAAAACCCTACCAAAACCAAAAAAAACCCCAAAACAACCAACAAAGGAAAACCCTGCCAACAGGCATAATACTGGCTTAACTAAACAATGAATAATAAAAAGTAAATAAACCATCCTTATTTACTTCTCATAGAAGAATGAGGTATCAGTTGAACTGAAAGCAGCAAATTTAAGATGAATACAAGGAACATATTACGTTCCTACCATGTGTGAGAAACTATAATATAAACATCATAAGGAAAATAGTATTTCACATTGCAACTAAGTAACCAGTACAACTCACAGCTGTCGGAAGGCAGCAGAGCCAAGGGCTTAATCCAAATGTGATTAGATGCTTGGAAGAATGCTCTGAATGCCCACACACGCAGAGAAACCAGAACCTGCTTGTATGGGTTAAGCTGGGGACTGTAGCTGCAGAGGTAAGACAAAAATTCAGTTATTGCTACATAGCTACAAGTTGTGAGATTTCCTGATTCTGGTAAAACAGGGGATGCTGGATTGCAGGTCTAGTGCTCCGATCCTCCACTGTGTGAGGGGAAGCATCCTTTCTCCACAAGACTCATCACCAGAACATTAGGACCTCACTTGCACTGAGTTTGTTCTCCTGATGCATATCAAAATACTATGGCTCATTGTCTCCAAGCAGAAGTTCATTTCAAACTTTAAATCCTTTCATTAAAAAATAAATTACATTAAGACCCAAGCCTCGATTTTCAATTTTGTTTCATGCCATACTCTCAAGTTTTCTTTTATATGACCAGTGTAAAAAGATTTTAAATTATAATCTATCCCTTGACATATTTGGTACTGTAAGTTTTAATCAAGTCTCCCAGAGGAAAAGAAAAACTAATAGTACCCTCAATCACTTTACAATCTCATTTTGGCTATTTTTCTGGTGTTTTTTTCCTCAGCAGAAATATTTAACATCTCTGCTTTTCACATACCCATATTTCATTCATTCCAGATACATTCTGAACTGCATATGTCTCATTTAAATATTCACAGTTACCCCTGAGCATTATTTACTAGATGTCTTTTTTTCAGAATGATTAGCATCATTTTGTATGGTCCCATTACATCTTCATGTACAGCTATACAACATCTAATGGAGTTGAAGTAGCACATTAGACTTTCCCTGTACTTCAAGACATAGCATTTTCCCCTCACCATTTTTTATTTCTAAACTCTAAAGTACCTCATATTTCCCCCCCCCCCCCCGTTTCTGGTGCATCTATTTTTGCAGGTGGGGGCAACCCATTATCTTTTTTTTTTTTTCCACATCCTATTTTATTTCTCAGCTGTAAGTTAAACCTATTCCTTTTAAGACTGTATTGCCACCACTTCAGTCACACTTCTAAAGAACTGTGCTAAAATTTGGAATAAGTAAGAATACTGATGGCATCACAAGGCCATCAGTCATAGCAGCAAATGCAGCCTCTTTGAATGTATGAATAAATAGCAGGAGTTTAAAGACAGGTGAAAAAGGGCTTCTGTGAACTAAAATGTTTCTGTGGGGCAATCCCAATGGCAAAGTTTAAAATATGGCTAATGGTCACTCAGGAATAATTTCAAACTACTTGAGGTCGCTTGGAACTGTAGCCCAGAGGTAGCCAGTGTTTTAAGCTTGCAATGTCATGCTTCCTGCCATAAATAGCCTTCATAAACCAAACACAATCTATGCAGGTAAACTGTTCCAGTCTGTTTCTTCTACCACCATGTTGTTGTAATTTGTGCTACAGTTAAGTCTCGAAGTGTTCTGGAAGTTTTAAGGGCAGAAAGATATGACTACTCTAACCTTAAATGCCAACATTCAAAAGGTTATGTGAAAATGAAGCTGCAAGAAGTTGCTGCTAGACAGGTGTTAGTATTTCCTCACTTAGCTTGAGGTTCAGATCTGTTGTTCTTATTATTAGTATACTGCTGTTTAAAGGGTGGACTATCTAGCTAATATTTCATTAATTACCTTGAAGGTACCACACAGATATTGTGATCCATAGGCCATTAAATTTCCAGAACTGGAAATGCCAGAAGTCTCCAAGTTAAATTATAAAATACAAGTCCAGTTCTTATTACATTCATTTCTGGGAGAAAAAATACATTATGCTTTAGTAGAGTAGTAGCAGATAATTTAACATTCCACATTACATATAAGATGCTATATTTTCAAGTGCTGACATTTTTCAGCTTCTGTACTTATGCCAGACTGAGTGGGGCAGGGTTTATGTTTCTTTTATTTCAGGCAAAATGGTTCACTGGTTTCTAAGTACAAAGCTAGCAAAAAAATGGCGATGGGGAAAGCTCTTGTTGCTCCATGCTTTGAGGCAAGAACTTGAAATATTGCTCACAGTACCCTCTGTGTCGATGATGTGGCTTTAGACACGTTCACATCCATTTGAGTTGGGCTTAGACAATGTTATAAACATTTGAAAACCTGCTGTTTGCACAGGCTTAGGAAAGATGTGTCAGGGTGAGCACTGAGCCTCTGAAGATACCATCCTCTCTGTACTGCTGCTGGAGTTACAGGGGCATGGGTGGCCCCATGACTCTCTCGAGCAGCCAGTGCCAGTTGTCAGGGGATGTTCTCTCCATCCTGACCACTCATTCCCATCCCACACAAGTTGCACTGAGATGGCTGCACAGTGAAAGGGATCCACCCATCTGGGTTAAAAAAATCCCAAACAAAACACAGTGGAGAAGAGGAGGAAAATACCCTTCATGCTGAGTAGCAAACTGATACAGTTTACCACGGAGAGGCAGGAATATGCTGAAAACACACAGAGGGATAACTCCTTAAGTCAAAGGACTGCAAAAACAGAGCACATGGAGCTGCAGGTTCAGTTCCTACTGCCAGCCCCACTCCCAACAACAAGGACTCTGAAGGACGTCCATTTTGGAGGCTGCTTCTTGTGCTGCTGACCGAGGCAAGACTGGGAACTGAAATATGGAAGGAAATGAGGATTGAAGTTTCACTAAGTTTTTTTGGGGTTTTTTTGGCATGCCACCCATTTACGCAACCTCTGATCAGCACCAGCTTTCTACGAGCCCTTTGACTCCATCAGTCCAAATCTGTGCGGTGGCCCTGCCTGAGAGAAGAACATTTTATTGATGTTGGGTTACTTCTAACCAAGACTGCTTTCCCAGTATTGCTCCCAGGCTAGCTGCAGGGGCATCTGTGCTGGCACAGGAGGAGAGGAGGGGTAAGGACAAAGACGAGGAGAGAGGCTAGAGACTTACTTAGTCAGGCACTGCCCAAAAGAAACGATCACAACACTATAGGTTTTGTACTGTTCAGTACAAAAAGTACTTAACGGAGAAGGAGCTTTTCTAACTCAGTGAAAAACAGAAAAGCCAGCACAGTGGGGAAGGAAATCAGTAAATGGTGACGGGAAATCTTGTATGTCTGGAAGTAGACTAGTGAAAGAAGACAAAGCACATGATCTCCTCCCTTTTGGCAGGGACAAGCTATTTATGTTGGCCCAGCTGCCCCTGAAATGACAGACTAGGACTGAAAGCAGGAGGAAATGGGGCATGTGGTGAGAGGCCAGAGAAGTGCACTTGGAGAGGAAGATTCAGATAGGTTGGGCAAAGAGCAGAAGCATGGAGAGGGGCAAAGAAATTAAAGCTTGGAAAAAGGGGACTAGACTAAAGATGAGACAAATCTGGAAAATTATCATTTTGGAGGTAACAGAGAAGAAACTGTAAAGTTTGGGAAAAAAAAGCAAAAGAGTCTGTTCACTGGGGGCAACTCCTCTGCAAAATTCAGGCTGGAATGAGGATCCTGAGCCTCTGATGCTTCTCTGTCAGCAAACACCAGTTAGTATCTTTAAGTCATTAAATGCTTTAGTGATGAAGAGCCCATACAGAAATGAAGATCAGTCTCCATACCAAGGTTTGAACAATGCACAGTAAAAAAGGCCTACACCTCTTAACTTAGAGAGAAAGAAAATGACTGAGCACATACTTGTTAGCAGTAGTCATTACAACAAGCGGTGTTCCTCTTCTGCATCTCTTAGAGCCCAGATCATTGCATCTGGGTTCATCTTTGAATAAGCCCGGAACCAACGAGCAAGGACTATGTAAAAATGTACTTAAAGACCAGGTCAGAATTTGCAGAGATGAAGAAGCTAAATTAAGTTTGTAGACATAATCCTGCTTCTTGCATTTCTTAGGAGAGCACCTCACAATCCATCAGAGTAAGCAAATTCAGAGCTATAATTTCTAACAACCATTTTTCAGCCAAAGAAAAATACCTAGGCCAAAACCCCTCTCGCCATCACTCAGATGAATGTTTTAAAAGTTGTCTATAATTTATCATATACCTTCAACTAGTAGTCAGTAGTTCAGGTCAGTTAAGAACATTTAGCATAAATACGTGCTCAGGCTCCAAGACTTCCAGCTGAGTTCTTTCAGTCCAAGGTTGGCCACTTGGCTTCCTTAAAAAAGCCACCTCTAAGAATTTTACCATATGTAGATACTCAACCCAATCCATTTTTTTTTTGAGTCCTAGTAAGAATAATCCCTTTTCCAGAGAACTAACTTAACTTTTGTCCCATAGTTCTCAGAGCAGGTTTAAGTAATAATAAATAACACTACAAATGAGGAAACCCATGTCCAGTCCACTGAATCATACCGCCTCCCTAAACCACATTGAAATTAGAGCTGCTGGGGAAGTGTCCTTTAACTTTCTGTAGGAGTTGTGATAAAAAGCAAACAGGGAGCATGGCTTTATCTGATTTACTCCTTCCAGAGTTGTGCAGGGTATCTACAGTCTTGTAAACAATGACTTCAACATGCGTGAACTTTTGATAAAAGTATGATCTTGAGTAAAACCCAGTACTTGTGCACGTTTATACTTCTGATGGGCAAGGATCCAAATGGCACTTGGTACCTTTTAAGAAAACGTACCACTGGCTTGTTCTAGAAGTTGTCAAAGTCTTTCAGCAGGTATGGACCAAGTCTTGCACCTACATACACCCCTATTCCCAACAAAATATCTGAACTTCTTCCATTTTTGTTCTTTCTGTTCCTGTGTTCATTTAGCCAAGAAAGCAACTTTTTGTATGACAATTACTGTCACCTATGCAGAGTAGAGAAGATGACAGATTTTTCTACTACCAGAACTGCAGTGATCTTTGTTTATGCCAACAAGGTGTAACGTGGTGTTACTGCCAAGGTGAAAATGGGTAAACTCTGATCTAACAAAAAAAAGGACCCTCCCTAAAAAGCGGGGTGCATGTCCATTCAACAGTTCTTGTGAGTACTACCAAAGACTGGGAAACTCTATGAAAAAATTATACCTAGTCTTCTATTTGAGCTATTCTTCCCTGCCTGAAGTTTTGAGGACAGTGTGATTTTAAGCTTTTTGTAATGCAAAAATGGATACATTCAGAAATGACATAACTTATTTATGTACCTGCAGGGTATTGCTTAAAAATTACATAGCAACTTACGCCAGCAGTGGGAACATTACTAATGTAACACCATGTTATCTCCTTATAATAATGTAAATGCCTCAGATCACCACAGTATTTGATAACATCACAGAGATAAATGTTTCATCCGTGCATAATTCCAACAATGGATGATGGATGTAGTAGCAAGGCAATCTCTGTTCCTGCAGATGTACCAAAGTTCAAAAAATATAATAACTGACACGAAAAATACAGCAAACGGAATTTAAAGACACATTGAGATGCAGTGTGTGTTTCTCTGAGGACACACTGCAGGCTGGGGAGTCTCATTGTGCAATAGTAAAAAAACCCAAAACAAACACCTAAACTTATTCTCTAATCTGCAAAAACTGTCCATGGATAAAGGACTGAGTTATTCCTAAATTACTGAGCAAATAGACTAAAATTGAGCTTCAGCAAGAACAAGTGTGACATGGACATACACCATTTGTTACAACTGTTCTCTTGGCTTATCTCTGTGGACTGTGGTAGCTCTTTTGGCATTGCTGTCTGCCCATAACCATCCCCTGCTTCAGAGAATGAAACAGCAGCTCCCCAACTAGCCAGGTACCAAAGCTTGCTCCTGCCTTCCTCATCTTCCCCTGGCACCTGGGCCATCCATAACAGGTATATCCCAGTGCACTCTACCTGAAGTAGTCTTTGTTCCCATCATACCTAAAATTGTTTAGTCTGTGATCTCTGCAACAGACTTCCTAAATTCAATTAACAGCAGCTCATCAGTAGTACAAAAACTTGTCCCACGTGTCTGAACTAAGATCAGTCAACAGAACCCTGGACATTTTAAGGGTTACCTTCAAAAGCACCTATATACCACCAATATATGCAAATTTTGGACAAAAATTAGGAAAACAAGAAAAATTGCTAAATAGTAAATGTAAAGAAGATGGCTGTATGAAGCAGTGAACTCCCTTGCTACCTAAAAAATACAGACAAAGAAAGGATTCTAGATTAGGAAAGAGGTAGAGATTGATAATAAAAGAGAAACAAACACAGTGAAATGCTCTGGGAAAGTACATAGGCATCCCAAAGCAAATGCAAACCCAAATTCAACCAGAGTCGTATAAAAGTTATGTTCCTTTAGCAAGCATTAAACAGCTGGTAAGTCTGTGAGGTGTGGGAGCTGTCTGAATGCTCAGTTTCCACCTAGAGAAAATTTTCCCAGCCTGAGGTTTCAAGCATGAATTCAACATGAGTTTTCCATTAACAGCATTAAATATTTCTGCAGATGTTTCGGGAAAATATTAATGTGTTTACAAAAAGAATGCAAATAACAAATGCAGGCACAGGAAAAGTAAGTTTGTTTACTTGTTTATAGAAGTTAGGGAATTTTAGGTTAAGAAAGAGAGAAGTTATTTTTGGGAGATAATATTAATAGAAAAGACTTTGCGATATTCATCTAAGCCTACAAGAAAGTCCTTTTGTTTTCAGTCTGAGGTCTTGGTCCAGAAAGCTGTTCTGCATGGGCAGGCTCCATACCAGCACTGTGATTCATCCATGTAATAAAATTTGCAGCATTAAAATTTTCAGAAAATCCTCGTGTGAGCCTATAGGCATCACCTGAAAAGTTCCCTACCTTTCAGACAGCACAAACTAAAGTTCTCAGGGTGCCTCCTGTAGCTGTGAATTCTCATGACTTTCAATGTCACTGAAACAGCCACTCCCAGAAAGCTGCTGTTTTGATTGCCAAGCCTGCAGTAAGGATGTCTGCGAGTTGGACCGAGAAGCTGATTTATCTGGAGGGTTGAACTTGCTTCAGATGAATCAGCTGTGCAGTCTTGTTCCTGCCCTACTGGTGTAGCACGGAGGTGGCACAGGGTAGAGAAAGACAGTCAGGAGAAAGGAGGATCTGCTTATACGGACTTAGGCACAGAACACAGAAAAGTGTAACATTCCATGTCACTTTTGCTATCAGATTATCTCCTACTGGCCTCCAGTCCACTCCTGCTCAACACGCCTACAATGTAGGAACAAAATACTCACCACCCGCAAGAGCCTCCTCTCTTGCACTGTCATCATCACTAGGCTGAAGAATATTCCAAGATGTCAAAGCAAGTGAAGAAATGTCTTCAGCTGATGATAACTTCAGCATGTCCATGTGATTGCTGTGAGGCTTGTAACGTGGGATGAAACACTCTTTGCCTTGCTTAAAAATGTCTTGAATGATTTCATCTGTCTGGATTTCATCTGGCATGCTCAGGAAGATTGCAATTCTTCTGGATTCTTGGTATTTGGGATGGTCAATCACCTACGTGGGAAATTGATGCAATCACTTTATGAAAGACATTGACTTTATTTTAATTAAGCACAAAACTGGGGCCAAATATCCATTGAGAAGGGTGGAGATACAAACTACCATGCATCAATAAAGAGTGTAAACTGATTGTTTCCTACTACAACTTTTCTACCATCAGCAAAATCCAAGTAGGCAAATTTTTTCACCTAGTTTACAAAACATTATAACACGGCCAGCAGAAAGAATTTTGGAGATGATCTCCTGATCCTTTAAATATTTGTGCCATATAGCACAGACATCTGCAAATGCCCAGCGTAACCGGAGAAAAATCCAGCAGGTCAGATCTGCCAGCTTATGCAAGACATGAAGTTTTTGCATTCCTTTTCTTCCATTCTTTTTACAAGCTGCATCTTTCATCTGGGCCTAGGTAGAATGAGAAGTGCAACAATGATAATAACTCAAAAGAAAATAAGCATCAGAGCAGATGACTGCAGAGCACAGACTTCCAAGACCGGGTCCCTCTTTCTTTTTTCAACCTGAAATGCCTTCCCTACAGCAAGTTTAGATATGAGACTTCAAATATCACCTGCGTCTAATAGGGGATCTTATTACTGCACATTTTTCAGAGCTTGAAGGAAAGATGGCCTCGGCATTTTTTGATTTTCATGAGGGCTTATAAAAGACTGAATAGAGGGAAGAAAATAAAAAAATGCATATATGGTGATTAAGTGTTAACAGATTCATCCCTTGCGATGTCTCCGACCCATTCCAGATCAAACCCCACATTAAAATCTGAGAGGAGGTTTTCAAATGCTTGTCTTCTCGTTCTCGAGTACCTTGAAGAGTTTGTTACTTACATCTGGACAAAACAAATACCAGTATGTCCTTCCTCATTGAAATGTGATTTATTCTTATTCTACACACTTGCAAAACTCTGTTAAAAAGAGCAGATGATTGAAAAAGTGTGCTTATCTAGGGAACAGAGAGCACCAAATCCTCTGCTCTGTGTTTGCATAGCTGCAGGGTAACATGGTCTTCTGAGCTTTAGCCTTTGCCCCGGCCCTGTTTTGAGAGATAAATGACCCCATCCAAGTTAAGATAAGGTTCTCGCTCCCCCCCCCTTTTTTTTTTTTAACTTCCTTCCACCACAGAAGTTAAAAGCCCAGGTGAAATATTCAGGAGATGGACATATTTTTGAAAAAAAGTGAGAAACACTCTGGACCAAGTTATGGTAATGTGTTGCTTGGCAATAGAAATATCTTAATTCAAAACCATATTTTACTTCCTTTTGTAATCTGCCCAACCTTACACAAGGATTTTTCCAACTAAGTGATTAAGCTCTTAAACAACAGAATTTCCATTGGAGCTTTTGTTTGAAAGAACAGACTTATTTAGTCAAATTGCAGACTCCAGACAATGCCTGTGAATCACATCGTTGAGGGCCTCCTGAGCTGCATCTTCTCCTGGGTTTGCAGAAGAGAGAAACCAAGACACAAAACTCTCCTCTTTCAAAGTGGTGTGGGCAAACACACAGGTCCAATCTGCTCCGACATGTCCAGTAACACACTGATAATGCCATATAGAAAAAAAGAAAGCTGAAGATGTAAAACCACACGCTAGCAGGAAGACACAATTTCGGATGTTTTCAGAACTGTGAAGATGAAGCTGCTATGACTCGGAGCAGTTTCTGAGAATACAGAAAATTTTCCACACTTAACAAATACTATCTGCCTTTTGTTCACCAGCTGAAGGCTATTTTTTGCAGAATCAGAGCATGCAAAGAGCATGACTTTAATTATGAACATAAACATTAAAAAAGAATAATCATCCAGAAGTTAATTAAACGCTAGTGGCTCTGTCAGCCTGTGATGCTATTTTCCTTTGAATTCAAAGATCATTCTGAGATGAGATTTTACAACTAAAAATATTGTTCAGGTGTTATAAAATAAACTGCTCACTTTTATTATCTGCAAGCACTGATAATATGTTATAAGGCTATATTTTCAGCCTCAGATTGTTCCAAATGCTTTCTTAGCGTCTTCAAAAATTTCTTCATGTCTGCTGTTACCCTCCCGTAAGGAAGTTGACTCTACTTTCTGCCACCTGCTGAAGGCCACTCTGTCTCAAGCAATCACAGGATTTTCAATTTGTGTCAGACTATTAAAATGGCAAGATAACATTATGTCATACTTCCCAATGCCTTTTCTTAAGCAAAACAAAACCTGTGTCTTTTAGTGTGATTTCGCAAGCAGAAATGAGTGCTCTGTTAGCAGCAGCAGCATTAGGCAGTGGCTGAGGGCTCCTTATAAAACTGGTGTACACCGCTAGGTGCTTATAAAGTTGGCAGAAGACTTCACATTTTTGAGGAGTATGCACACCAGTATTTAAAAAAAAAACGTAGGGATTTAAGTCTAGGATGTGTGGTTACTAAAATGCATTGCCATGACAGCAGGACATTACATACATTTAAAAAAAAAAAGCATTCCCAATGAAAAAAGGTTACTTGAGTTCCAGTTAAACTTCCTATGACCTGAAGTTTCTGTGGTGCCATGTTCCACTCATGAAGTGACTGCACATTAGTATTAAGTGAAGTCTATAAAATGATTTGAGATCTCTGGCAGGAAAATAACATAAACGTAGATCATCTAGTACCCACGGGTGCTGTGAAGGAAAAATAAAAAATGAGGACTGTGCTCTATTACATGCTGTCACTGCAGAGTAAAATTTTATTGTGTTTATTAAAATGACAAAATACACCTATATAAAAACTCTGTAATCCAAACACAAACAGGACATTTCTGAAGTACATGCCGCTATCATGCTGTGCTAGGATACCGGTAGGTAAACCCTGCTTGGTATCTTTTAAAGTATAAAAATTCTTTAGAAATGGAAGAAATACCACGGAGAGGTACAGAAGGCAAACGCGGAGCCAGGGAAACACGAGGCCAAAGCGAAGCAGCCGCTGAATGTGTCTCTGTATTGCCGAGAGGCGGCCGTGGAGCCAGCCCGATGGGAAACACCGCGATGAACAACCCCCCCCCCTCCCACCCCCCCGAGGCCGGGAGAAACCCGGCTGCTGTGGGGTTTGCTTTGGGGGCTGCTCCAGATTCACAAGCACCCCAAGCTTTAACTTGATGATGGCTGTCGGTGCTCATCGTGGTGACGCCACACACGAAAGCCACCATCCGGGTCCCTGACATTAATCAGCCTTGATGAGGGGGGAAGGAAGAGGCCGAGGCGGAGCTCACCGCCCCCCCTCCCGCCCCCGCCCGACGCACAAGTCCGGGACGGCCCGGCCCGGGCAGCGGCCGAGAAGCCGGTGGGTCCCTTGGGTCACCGCTTCGGCCCCCAGCGGGGCCTGGAAGGTCCCCGGCGGGCTTCCCCGCTCAGAGCCCGGGCCGGCTCCTC